>QNGE01003976.1:33158-47496 GCA_008508345.1 Paragonimus westermani
GCTTGGATCGGAACCGGTGGCCGTAAATCAATTACCAGCGCCATTGTTGCGCATCTAGCTGACACCAACCATCGCATAGACGTTAACAAAGCATTCCGGATTATCTACAGAGTGGCCAACGCTCAACCGAAAACAGTCCGTCAGCGTATTTTGGCAACTGCCGAATCGATTGCAATCAGATTACGCAACCCTAATCTATGCTCTCAAAAGAAGTTTGTTCAGTCCCTGCAACTTCCGTGGTCACAGATCAATCAAACCCAGTCTGACCACACACAAACATTTGACCTTGACCATGTGACACAACACCCAGTCAACGTCCGGTCTCGGCCGAACCAATAATCGTGTGAAGTTTAGTAGTAGCCACTGTCATTCGTTAACAGTCAGCCTCTGTTTATGCGGTTTGTCTTATGACGCATTGATGAAAACCTATGTAATTGTATTGACTTGAGAAAGAATTATCGAAAACAATTGTTCGTCACATCGTTACTTCTGATCTTATGGGATTTTTCCAACAGATCTCAAACTGTTAAGGTGATTTGTATGGTAGCTGACGTTATACAGAAGCGTTACATTTACATTGGTTTTAAGTACTTCACCTTTGAATTCCACTTGGAAGCAAGCAGGAAATTAGGTGACACGAACCTCGGGGACAACATATCGTTCTCTAACCTATGACAATCGTTATCTAATCTGGTATCACGACCAACCAGTGGACTGTTTGTTATAACGTTAAATCTTGTGGTTCTTTTTCCCTTGACCGTTAGAACTTGTAGCCAGAGAATTTTTTATTCCTGCTAAATGTGTGATGAAATTCGCAGGTGTAATCTCATCTGAACATTTGTCTCCCCAGTTTTTATAGTGTCAGAGTATACAGCTAACTCACTAACAGAAATGTACTGTACGCCAACCACTGTTTTTCTGAATAACAAGAGTCGACAATCTGTTCCCCGGAAATCCCCAGTGAACGAAAGACAAGTCATACTCGTCTGTAATGGTGACTCTGAAACCATTTCAACTCATTAATTCCTTAGCCATGTTACTACACTACAGTCGCCCATTTAGTTTCCTAAACGGAGATCCACTGTTCCCTCAACCCGCACGCACTATGTGAACAATAGAGTGTCAAAAAGGACACCCAAACACAGTATTAACATAATCCTGCATAAATCCCCGTACCTTATCAAGGGTCAGAACAGCACCTACACTCATTGTGTTTACAGCAGGTTAGTAACATCAAACTGACTACCTTTTAAAATTCGTTGATCCTAATTTTCTTACGTCCCAACCATTTCCTTCTCTAGCAACCTCTCTTTACCGCCGTCTATGCCCTCAATTCACCAATGTGAACGGATGAGTGAAACTGTGAACGAACAAAATGTAAAACTGCTAGAACTGTTTAGCTTGTTGAAGTACCAGTCAAGCTGTACACTTTCTAGCGATTTCATTTATGTTCTGCCATGCGAACGTGTTTCAGTAATTGGCAACAAATTGGTTGAGATGAGACACCAAAAACGATCACAACAGGCTCATGCTGGATCCGTTACTAATTGTTCATAAAAATCATAGTTCGTGCTGCTACGTAACAAAAATACCTGCTTCCGAAAAACCCAATTTATCCGTTAGGTGTATCTATTCGCTGCATATGTCACTGATTGTTCGTCTATGCAGTGTTGCTCATATAATTAGGTCAATTTTGTGCATAAGAAAATTGGAAAGAGAAAAGGACAATTGTGAAATAACATAGTCAATCCATGCATTCCTATCACCCAAATACATGAACACCAACTGAGATTCACAATTTCGTCGAAATAGGGTCGCAGCAAGTTCGACGGACACGTCTAACACCAGTTGACCTCATACTCATTGCCACACTAACCTGGACGTTAGTCGGCTGTTTCTCGATACCGAGTGGTGATCAATCGTGATCAACAGTGATGGCTCGGATCAACTTTACTAACCGCGGTTTGCGTATACTCATCAATATATAGAGTAAACTGCAGGATCGATGCAAGTGACCAGTCTATGATGTTGGAAGAATCGGGTTGACGTCCGCGTTCCTGTGCATTGTGTTTGTGGTTGTTGTGTTGCTGTCAACATCCATATGCGAAAACGCTCGCAGATCGTTTTATTCTGACCTGTGCTAGTATGACCTTTTCTACAGTTGCATGTGAATTTGTGTATGCCTAGAACGGGATGCGTAATGGTTAGATAGTGAGATGTTGGGAATAATAATGAACACCATTTCCGTTGACATTTTCATTCAGTGACTACCGGATAAAGCTGTGAAAATGATTTTAGCGTCTAGTTAACCAACGACGTAAGTTAACGCTTGAGGATCCTCACCATCGTTACGCGTATGTCAGACACTTGTTCAGAAACAGATCTGGGAAGGCCCAGACAACGTAACTTAAGAGCACGCCAATGGAAATCGAAGGGGTGTGTGATAACGGCACACTATTCACTCCCACTGCATTAATAATTATCAGTAGTCTTCCGGATTGAGTTAGGTAACTTTCAACAAGATATGGCGATGAACACTCCATTTCGCCTAGGTCACGCTAGGCATAACACCATCGACGCAATCCAAACAGCGCCATCTTCAGAACAGCTGGTTCGGATCATTTTGATAAGACACAGTCAGTTAAAAGGGATTTATTCGACTCACGTACGCAAATTAAAGCACTGTCTTATGGGCTGTTAATGGTTACGAAAGCTTGTGGATACCAGCCTAATTCAGTGGTATTCGGTGAGCCATTATATGAAAGTTAAGATGGGTGTCTTGCACTCCCACATTATCGTTTATAATAGTGACTTTCGTATACACTCCGGGCATAATGAGATGACTGTCTGAAGTTAGTTTATAACCGATCTTCCGCGATACTCAGCCGAGTAAGACTGGAAATTCTATTTTGAGCAAGCCTTGAGAGACGGTAACTCTGAATATCAGTACTGTCAGTTAACTCCATTAGGACCTCGCCTCAACTAATAACAGTAACGCATAGTTCAAAACGATGCATGCGGATGTATTTCGCAGTATTTGCAATCTCCCGTACACGCCCAGCGAATAATGAGTAGTAAGATTTCATGCAATTACGTGACAATAAATATGATGCAATATTTAGAACAGATAAGTTATCTGAAGTGGTAGGTATGGGCAAGAGCTTACCTTCACAGAATACAGCAGGCTTGCTATGTGATACCACGGAGTTCACATTCCAGCCCTATATGGACAACGTTTAATTTGGTGGGAAACAGCTGTGCTAAGAACTGCAAATTCTTCCAGCCCACGGTCTACTTAGGGAGAGTGAATACATCACATCCAAAGCAACAAGCACACAGACCACAAACACATGATGTCAAAATGGCATAAATCAGAAATATCAATGTGATCAATTTTTGTAGTAGTTAATTCTACACATCAGTTATTTTTGAGGTTTTGAAAAAGTGGTTAGAGAAAGCCTTCATGGAGCACAATTCGTTATCTGTTTGTGACTTGATTGCCACCTTCAACTCAGTCATCACTGTCAGCAGGCAAGTGTGTTGGCTGGGTAATTAGCCATTTTCTCCCAATGCACTCTAGAGTAAACCAGTCATTATGGTGCGTAAAAAGCAATATCGATTTTCAGCTGCTCACGGATTTCCCAAAACACTGTAGATTATTTTTCACACACACTATCATATTTTGTCTTGGAAGAAAGTCATATCGTTAAGTAGGTGATGTCACAATGGGCACACGGTTTTCTTGATTCTCAGTTTGCCAACATTTTCTTGGCTGTGATTGAAGACATAACAAAGAACACGACTGAATCGGCCTTAATTTCCAAATGTTACTTTGTTTCTCACGGACTCTACTACCAACCTTACCAGTCCCACCTGTATGTTTAGTTGAGCACACTGGAACTCCCCAGTAATTCGTGCTGACGGACAAATGGGGTTTGAATGTCAGGTTCGGCTGTGTTGTTTAACCGCTGGTCAGGTAGCCCCATGTAACGTCCAGTTCACAACGGGGCTAAATATTCTAGAAAGCCTTAAGTTTTCATAGGTATGTCTTCCATACAACTTAAAATACTTGATCTATGCATCGTTTTGTTGCGCTCACGATATACTTGGTGTGAACCTAGAGGTTGTAAATCACATCGTACTTTCCAATTCCTATTCGGAGAGTTTCATCAGGCGTCGTAATTAGTTCATATGCAAAAGCACCACCTACTAGGCTGTGCAAATAAAAATCCAATTAGAAAACAATCACACAGTGAGGCCAAAGTTTCCATAAGTCAGTGGGCCGTAGAGAAGAGTTACACTGTTCCGGAACGCTCCCCAATTACGTTAAGACAACTTGTGTCTATCATTACTGCAAACATTTCACTGTGTTCGTACTCAGATAGGCATTCCGGTTAGCCCAGTTCGAAATGAAGCGACAGAAGCGAGTTGTTCTCAGCAGTGCATATCCTTGTTTGGATCGGAGTTTGCACTCTGACCCTGGTGCTTGTGAGACTAACGTGTTAACCACAACACCAATAATCTCATGATAGGCATCGCCGAATGATCAAATCCGAAGGGTTAATTACAACTTTGTGTGAATAGTGATCAGCTTGCTTGATCATTTCGAAGGCAGAATGAACAGAACCGCTTTGTTCTATGCAATCGATAACCCCATGATTAAAACTTCTCAGTTAGGTTGAAGCTGTAGACTTCATTGAAAAAATTTGAGTGTTTCCGGTCATCTTGCTTACCCGAACACGAAGACTATAATCAAGTTTGAGTGGTATTCAGCTTAAAGTAACCGAAACCTCCGAAATTCCACCATTGATTTCACTATCTAGCTAGCACACATACCGTTCTAGGCATACACAAATTCACATGCAACTGTAGAAAAGGTCATACTAGCACAGGTCAGAATAAAACGATGTGCGAGCGTTTTCGCATATGGATGTTGACAGCAACACAACAACCACAAACACAATGCACGGGAACGCGGACGTCAACCCGATTCTTCCAACATCATAGACTGGTCACTTGCATCGATCCTGCAGTTTACTCTATATATTGATGAGTATATGCAAACCGCGGTTAGTAAAGTTGATCCGAGCCATCACTGTTGATCACGATTGATCACCACTCGGTATCGAGAAACAGCCGACTAACGTCCAGGTTAGTGTGGCAATGAGTATGAGGTCAACTGGTGTTAGACGTGTCCGTCGAACTTGCTGCGACCCTATTTCGACGAAATTGTGAATCTCAGTTGGTGTTCATGTATTTGGGTGATAGGAATGCATGGATTGACTATGTTATTTCACAATTCTCCTTTTCTCTTTCCAATTTCCTTATGCACAAAATTGACCTAATTATATGAGCAACACTGTGTAAGCAAACAATCGATCCACCTGATCAAATTGACGAATGTCAGTAAACTGATTGCCTACTATTGCTAATAATCTGTCACAGCTTCTCATTTGATTTAGTATTAAATACCGATGTTAGTTGTTGGTCAGGCAGATATATAGGGCGCAACTCCTGATATTGACACTTCATCGAATTAGCGAATAAGGAATCGGATTAGATCAGCGGACGTTTTTACTAACACTTGAGGTTGTGATAACTGGACGTGTTGGCGAGATGTGACATCACCTAGCTAACATAACAGTCAGTGACCCATTAGTGATCTGTGGGTACTCACTACTCTGGGCTGCTAAAAGTCCAATGGAAGTTTTCAACTCTATTGCTAAAGGTAAAATTTCACTCGCAGTTGTCAATAGTATTCAGTAGCCAGCCCGTTCTAGTTTGGTACGTAGGCTGGATCTCTTAACTGAGCGAGTTTAGGACACACATCACAACGCCTTTTGAAGGGGATTTCTTTTCTGAAAAATCTTTGACCTTATCACCAAGTACACTGTTTACTCATCGGTAAATAACGGTTGTTCCGTTTCCTTTCTGCTGGGGTCTGAATGGTGACCAAGCAGTTTCTTCCATTCGATTTTCTCAGAAATCCTCTTAACTACGTCCACAAATCTGCTTATTAAGTCGTTTGATTGTGATTAGAGAACGGACTGCCAGGTGAGATCCTGAAGAATTGCGGACCGGCGTTGGAATGCGCCTTGCTTCAGCTGGTTCACTACATCTGGGAGCACGGGGTGATGCCGCAAGTCTTCAAGGACGCCATTATCTTACCTTTGTTCAAAGGCAAGGGTAGCAAGCAGTGTGCCGACAGCAACCGGGGCATCAGCCTTCTGAGCTGTGCAAGCAAGGTGCATGCCAAAATCCTCTTGAATCGGTTGAATGCAAACGTTCTGGAGGTCAATGTTCCCGAAGAGCAGTGTGGGTTCCGGTCGAGTCGGAGTACTATCGACCTGGTGTTTGCTACTCGACGGCTTCAGGTGGAGTGCCGGGAACGGAACGCACGGTTGGGGGCATCCGATTCGGATTTGCTTGTCACAGTGACCGGAGCCAAAAGACGCCTGCGCTCAACAGTCACCGCAATTGGCTTGCGCTGCACCAATTGCAGTTCCACAACACATATCACATATCCAGTGTAAACCCGAAGGAATAAGATTGGGAGGTGTGCCAGTGGGGCCTTTCTGTCCAGCCGGCCAATGCTCGTTAGCCACTTTATTGGCTAATAAGGAAAGGAAACCCCTATCTTTCGGAAACTAAACAGACACAGAGAGAGGCTGCAATGACGAGATCTACACTGAGAAGAAAGATTTTTGAAGTATAATACAAGAAGCGTTGCAGTATAGGAGTGCAGGTTAGTGCAACCTGAAGGAGATAGGGATTAAAAGCAAAGTTCTCATTGGACTATGAAAAGCCAGGCAGACCATTCATCATACAATGCATCAACAAAGCCGAAGAAAAGAATGGATAGAAGTCCACAGACACTCACACATCTGCTTTTTGTCTGGCTGCTCCCCATCGGCCAATCTGACAAGGTTAAACCCGCAAGGACCGAAGTCACAGTCAGCACAGCCCTCAGGATCTAAGCAGCACGCAAGCCTGACCACCACGCCAAGGTAGCAGAAAGGGTAGCAGAAAGCGGAACGCACACACACACACACAGACCATATTCTGTATAGATTAGAAGTGCACCTCTGGCTTCCAGACCGAGCAGCCGCAAAGAATCAGAATGCTAGTGATGCGACTAAATGTTCTGATCAAATTTTCAAAAATGAAACCATGTGTAGTGCCTCTCCTCTAGAGAATGAATCCTTTTAAGAAATTTTACTGATGAGCCCTTCATAGATCAGAGACAGCGTTTTCTCGATAGCTGACATGCGAGATGTGTTAAACTTCTCCGTCAGTGTTATGTCTGAATTTTATGTTGTAAACATGATAGCTTTTTGCCCATAAAGTCCTCATAAACAACAATCACACCCTGCTTCTAGAACGTTTAAGACCTACATGCAATCCTGTAACCGTGTCCCTACGTAGGCTATAGCATGGTTGTACCAGAGCATACAAATGTGCGACGATCTGGTGACTGATTCAGCATTAAAAAACAGACTAATTAATTAACTGATTATTTCAGTGCCATGGGATCTATTCAACGACTGAGTGTGTAAATCTCTGCTTGTTATTTTGCTGATAAGTAACTGCACTTAAATTTTCGCAATTTCATTCATCACTGCATTCAACATTTCGCGGTCTCCCTTTTAAATACATCCATTAGAACCCATATATTCCATGTTGTTATGACAATCAATATGTTTGCCGAGCATCCACCTTTCGGGGTGCACGAAACAACAACACAACAATATCGCTCGAAAAACAGTCATACACCTGAATGTTGATACTGACGTCCCAGAAAGTGGAATATTGATTTTATGGATTGTCTCGGAGACAGTTCCATGGACAAGCACACACAGAACAGGTGATGCATGCTCATATGTTCGATTTAGAGACTGTGATGAACCGGGCAAAACGGGAAGAGGAGCGTTCGTCGTCTACCCGCGTCCATAAATCGGTTCTATTTTTGCAATTGTGTCCGTGGCAGAAATGGCATACTAACTCCCAAACTTGTGCAATGAGCTAAAGATGACATACCGAACGTTGGAACGGTTTTTCATGCTTCATGTAAATATATGTAGCGGATGACAGATCCCTCATTAAACAGAAACAGCTCAGTGAAACTGCATTTTCCTCTGTCCTTAGGGTGTTCGCACTTATGAGGAATCACCATGTATAAAATCTACTCAGATAGTCACTTGGTGGTAAACGTGACAAGGTTGCTTTTTCTGAGGATAAATTCAAGGATAGTCCAACTAGACCAGCTGCATCGAAGTTGTCAGTTCGAAGTTCGGTCGGACTGTCCGTGCTTTAGTGGATTAAACAAGGACAATTAATCATGTAGTGGGATGCCATTTCATGAGTACACAAAATGAAGAACCTACCCTTTCACTTTTCTGCTTACGAATGAAGATCTGTTGTGCCAAATTGCATCAGCTTTGCTGGGCATTGCATTAGTGATCGGTTTTCGCTTCTTGAGGGCAAAACCAGCCATGCCTGCTTCATTCGTTCAATTCTCACGGTTGACAGTTGGTGGGTTAGGAATTGTATATGCTTGATTGGATTTATTGTCAATATTGAATGATTCTCTACTCATATCAATTAACATCACAAGCCGTTTGGAATTTTCAAATTTTGTTTAATATCCTCGAATCTAGACGTCTCAGTATGAATTTTAACTTCACAAAACAACTCCGGAAAGCTAGCTGTAAAGAGGTGTATAATCGAACATATGCACGCCTGTTCGTTCTACCTAACTTTCAACCATTGATTTTGCGTATAGACAACAACAGCAAAACACGGTTTTGGGTTAACGTCAGGATACTGATGTGTAACCAGAGCTCTGGATAACTTCAGGTTGAATATTGTGCAAATTTGATTCAACATGCTGACAAACTTTTCTACCGACTCATTTTACAAGGAAACACTGGACTCAAGGTTCGCCCTTGTAAGAACTCAGCAGAAGTACATATTGTTGTCACGGTCGGAAGCTGAACTGTGGCCACGCTTTTATGAGGCAATCGTGTGTTAAACACTGTACCACTGATCTCACATTCGGTACGACCGTACTGTCACGTAAACGCTCAAACACACTCACAGTTACGACTGCTCAGTCAAATCACAATGTTGTCTTCCATTCAGTTAAGTCAACAACGTATAGTCGCCCCCCCCCACATCATGCACGCTGTGAGATTAGTGATGAATTAGCCAGAAGGGTCGGCTAACGAAATTTTGACTGGATTTCAGACCGCGGCATTGAAAAGGCTACACATTACTGATGGGTCCCAGTGGTGACAAAACTCGACTCTTGCGCTTCCTTTCGAAAGTCTGTAAGAATTCGACAATTGTGATTGATTTTGACCGATGTCCAATCTGAGATCAACGCCAAGTTGATGTGCAACTACTTTCTAGACAACGGCTCTAAGAGGCAAATCACGTGTTGTTAGCCGGTGTAGCATGTGGCTTAATAACAAAGGAACGCACACAAATACAAACGAAGAGGTAAATTAGTAATCCAGTCACTCACAGATGAAACAGGCAATCATAAATTAAATATATGGAATATATTGGTGAATGAGAGTTAAGTGGTCTTATCAACTTAGACACGAGGTGATGCACAACACCGGAAAAATCATCAGGTCAGATATCATTAGATTCTTTTCGAGACTTGTAACAATTTGAGAGTGGTACAGTTTAGGTCAGTCTGATTGGCGATAAGTAGATTGTGAACGCAAACCTGAGTACAGGCCGCATTGGGATGGCATGACAATCGAAGATCTCATAGGGGTACTGCAGGCCGACGAATCGATTGTCCTAAACTTTTCCGTGCACAGCTGACGATTGTTCAAAAAATGTATGCTGACCTAGATTTCGTCGTTTGAAAAGAAGGCCATTATTGCCCCCATGTTCAGCCTATTGATCTGCTGTAACACGCCGGCCAATCACCTGAACGCTTACGAATTCTGCCGCAGACCGGCATTCACCGCCCACAGTGGGGTCCGAAAAGGATGCCATCGAGTGGTCCCCGGGGTGAATGTGTATGTATGTGTGTGAATCAATAGGGGCCTTGTCGGATCGAATCAAGCCTATCGTTCCGCATGCAAACCAGCCCCAAGGCCCGCTGTGTCCGCCTGTCTACCTGAATTTGTGCATGTCTTGCCTCCAGGGCACTTTGCTGTTTGGGTTGGGCAGGATCCCAATGCTGTTTGGCTAGTAAATTCATCTCAAGCCAGAATAAATCCATTCGTTCAGACGGTTTTGCCGAAACACCGTTACCCGACTGGCACTGAAACGGACCAGCGTCTGTCCAGCCGGGGACTTCGTGGTGCGGCTTCAGATTTTTGGCGGACAATCCGCCTTCAGTTCAATAATGGCTTGGCACAATCGACAGATATTTCCACGTCTATTACTATTGAGTTTTTTGATCATTCAACCTTGCACAGTAACAGGTAAGTCAAAGACCTATCGTTATTTGGTATAATCCTCATGTTTCATATGTGATCTGCTTCTCTAATATCTACTAACGGACATACAGTCAACCGATACTCAATGTTAACCGTTTCGTAGAGTAATTCTAGACACCTCCTGGTAATAATTTTGGAAAATATCATACCCTTGTCATTGATACTAGATTGTTCTGATGAATACATCTCCACAATATCAGCTGATCTCTCAGTTGACGAAGCATCATGTAGAAAGAGGAGAGGATCGTATACAAGTTGTAATTTGTTAATTGTTTATTGTCCTTCGGAAAGTTTTGCTAACACGATAACCTGTTGATAGAGAATGTTGAGATTGTGTAATTTTCATACATGTGAGTGGCTGTTTACTGGTATGTAATTAGGAGGAGACTTCCCAATTTGGCATTTTACCTGTAGAGATTTGTTACCATCACCGAACTGCACTGTAGCGAGAAAACAGTTTGTCATCTAATAGGGGGTTCAAGATATTTTATTCTCCAGTCTATTAGAAGTAACGTTTGAAGTACTGAAGCAGGCAGCCTTCCATAGTTTGGGGTCAGGACATTTGAAGACTTTATCCGGATAGGCGTGCTTAATCAGAACAGGTTGCTTTACCGTTCACGCTCTCCGACTGGGTTCACCTAAACATGATGACTTCATTTTCAGGTGAATTTACCAGGTTGCTTGTGTGCTCATTACTGGCTTGTCGTACACACACCTGTCGAGGTAACCGGTGTTTGCTCTGGCAACCGAAGGATTGAGAGTTTCTTACCGAGTTTTACATATTGTCTTATCTCCGAATGACCTTTGGTAACTGAAATCTGTTCTGTGCCTCATTAGGTCCATCATTTTTCTGCTCTAGTTAGGTGATCTGGCTTGTCTAGCAGTCTATGAATGGGCTGATGTTATTTGCTTTCAGGGGGTCTGTTAACCACACAGGACTCATCGTGCGTCAATCGTTCAGTTGACAGACGGTCGTTCGTGTCTAGTTCCGTTTTACAAAACAGCAAACTATGAACCCAGTAGCAGATGTCTGAGGTTATTGAGAAATACACTGTTTTATCATGGTAAAGTGTTTGACAGTGTTTGGCACACCAACCCTCATACCAGAAATGCAGAAAAATCCATTCTAATCCTGATGATTGGATTATCCAAATGCAAACACTTACGATTAGGTGAAAGCAGTTTGCACGTAACCAACATCACACTTCTCTGGCAAGACCTAAAGCAATCTTTGTCCCAGAAGGCAACTGTCTGGGTTTTGCATGATATTTCAAATTTTCACAATTTTGCCAGAGTTCTGTTGTGAGTTTAGCCGACGTTTGTGATAGAAAGAAAGAAAATAGTCTATCATCTCCATCTACCGGTCACGAAACTGGTTCCACTACTTGGAGTTATGTTTATCTTTGGTTTTAAACCATTTTTGGTGGAACAAACAGCGGACTTACAGTTCCAAGTGAATATTATGTTGATGGCTGTTTGCCACCGACGTTTCTGTTCGTTCAGTCAGACGTACAACCCCTAAGGTTTGTCTTCACGCACAATCATATTGTAAACTGAGTGTGAGCTTTAGCACCATACATCTAGATTAATCGTTAGCTGACTTTTGCTGTGTACACCTGTTTTTGTTGATTATGTGTTAGATCGCCCCGCACGGGTAAGGAGAACACGAGTTGGTAAGACACAAGTACAAGGTGTATCGATTGGTTCTGTGGTACAGGCATATAAAGAGTGAATAACCAAAGACGAACGATCAATGACTAACTGACGAATCGGCAAGCCCTAATACACGTGACAGGTTAATTTGTAGCATGAATTATCTGGCATAAACCAAATCCCTGACTACTCGTCAGTAATCTAAAATATATCATCTTGCAGGTTTAACGAGTTCAGTGATCTCGACCTGTCTCGGAAGTCCTAATCACGGGGTTATCGATTGGAGTTGACAGGCAGTAACTGTGTCTCCTCTCGAGACGATCGGGCAACCTGATCATTGCTCACAAGCGAGAGTGTTTGAGCGTTCACATTTGATCATTCGGTCGTGCCTAATGTGAGGTGAATGGCGCAGTGGTTAACACGGTTGCCTCATGGTTGGAATGGCCGGAGTTCAAATCCCGGCCGTGGCAAGGATATGCACTACTGATGACCTCTAATGAGAGCGAAACTCGAGTCTAGTGCTTCTTTTCGAAAGAGGCTGGCTGGAGAGTCTATCTGAATGCAAAGGCTGCGATCAAATGTGAGTGATGGTCAACTTGAAAATAAACCAAATCCCCGACTACTCATCAGTACCTGGCGTAAGTTAGGACGCGAGATTGCGTGGGCGTGTAACCGCGAGATTGCCTGTCCGATTCCGATTCAACATTGTCGTTACAAATAGTTGTCTTCTTACAGACCCAGGCTAGTCGCCGCGGTCACCTTATGGGGTTTTTTTAAGCTTAGAATAATCAGCTAGCTAGAGTTTTTTTTCCATACCTTGCCTTATTTATAGTTTTGATAACAGTCGTTCAATAAATTCAATCCGGTATATGAACACTTGCCAATTTTATAACCGGTTGTAAAGAATTCTTTCGTTTCAACCTGAGAAGTGATAAAACGTTTTCAGGCAAAACAGACTGTACCTACCCAGTTCCATATGATGGTGTCCTACTAGTGCCCGTGTTATTGGTGATTGTTACATTTTAGAAAATCCTCGAAAATCAGTTTTTTTTTTGGAGTTGCCTTGTCCAGATTGTTGTATGGGTTACAACAAATTACTTTATTCCGCTAGTTAAGTGTAATAAATCCAGGCGCATACAGAGTATAATAGGGTGATATGTACTGTCTGACAGATATGTACGTCTCTGAGCACAGCTTCAAAGAACAGATTCCTAGCCGCATTTTGATGATCATAGAGACAGGCGAAATTTTACACACGGTCCAAAAGTCTAATTGCGCAGGTGAACCTTATCTAGCATGATGCCGTAAGCTACGTAATGGTCTCCTCAAAGAGCCTACGGACATTTTGATTAAAAAAGTCTGGTTTCAGTAATCCCAACTTTGTCTAAATCTGACAGTACCATCACCTATAATATATGACTGCTTATTTATGATTGGTTTTACATGAAGCGACTCCTTCTGCACTTGTAACTTCTGTTTCATTGTGATTTATCAGAATTCGATGAAACACGAGGTGATAAATTTTGAGAGAATAAGTGCACAGAAATCACTGAAAGTGCATGTAGTTACAAATCATCCGATTGCTGGCTCTCAGCTGCACAGTTGGCAGTTAGTGAACGACAAGAGAAATTCAGATGGCAAAATTACGAAATAGTTGGAGGAACACAGAAAATCATTTATAGTTCTGGCAATTTAAGGGAACATTAACTACGTAGTCTTCACCTCGTAATGTCGAAACCGGACAGAAGTTTTCCCCTGATGTTACTCATTTTGAATTCACATTTATCGCACATAACTTTCATGTTGAGCCTTTTGGAAACTTTTTTTAAAAAATGCTACCCTTTTCTAACGGTTTGATTCACATTTCGACGTGGTCTCTTGTGAGCCACCGTGTTTCGTGCTCATGACCTCGAGGCATTTTGACCAATAACAGATACTAACATTGTAATCGACCTATGCAAAACCAGCCACCTGGACTAACCGGATCACCAGATTGTACTAGGTCGCAAAATACACTTTAAGAATGGATGAGCACCTAAATCTCGTATTGTAAAGTTCTTTGGTTTGCTACTTAAGAGCTACTAGACTCGAGTTTCGCTCTTATTAGAGCTTGTCAGTTGTGCATATCCTTGTCACGGTCGGGATTTGAACTCAGACCAGCCACGCTTTCATGAGGCAACCGTGTTGACCACTGCACCATTGGCCTCACATTAGGCACGACC
>QNGE01003976.1:55406-71084 GCA_008508345.1 Paragonimus westermani
AGAGTACGAACGTTGAAGGCACCTATATTAATTTGCGTTCTAGGTCGAAGCACAGGACGAGGGAGGTCTGAGACTGAGTGGCGAGAGCTCGGACTTATCGGCACAGTGTTACTATGATTAATTATATCTGCTGTGGAACCTGCAGAGAAGTTATCAGAATTGGGAATCGGGAGGGGCCTAAGAGCTAAATTTGATAAGACAGCAGTAGCATTTTTTCGCCTATCCACCCTGCTGTATGGAGCAGATAGGGCGACCCAGTTTATACTGCGAGACGGCCGATGCAGTGTGGAACTGTTGGTGTTGCGAGGATTCATGGTTGTGTGTGGGTTGAGATACTGCCAGGACGCCCAGACCTAGACAGGAGGACGATTAGGGTTCTCAACCAAAGCCTTTGGCTCAAAAGCCTGTACCGCAAGGCAGCGGGTGGGTGGCGGTGTACCAGAAATGGTACGTTTTTCAGGAAGAGATGTCAACCATCTTCCAACCCCCAACCTGGAGCACCAGGAGACTGTGGTTTGTCAGACCTCTGCCTATTGGCCCGGCTGGCATGAATAATTCTGTTGATGTGGTTACCACACCGTCCAGTTTAGCCCAAAAGGTCATCGAGATGCGCAAGATGTCACACCAAGTCAAGGTCCGATCTCACCCTGATGGCCTGCTACTCTTCAGTAATGGTATTCCAATAGTCAGTAGTGGTGTTCGTGAATTATATGGTAAATTGATGGAAAAGGCTCCCTGAGACGGTCCATCCACCGGATCGTTCAGTGGATACCATAAGTAAATAGTAATACGGATGGATAACTGGGTGTGAAATAGCTGTAAACAACACCGGAGACATAGCGTGGGACTCAAACGAAACTCGAGTCTGATGCTTCTTTTCGAAAGGAGCTGCGTGAAAAGTCCACCTGAAAACGAATACGACGATCGTACGTGGTCTGAGTTGTGTTGAATCTGAGAAGCAAGTGAACTGATAGATTACATGTAAGACAACAGTTTGGTAGGTCACGATTACGAATACGCTGACCGACACTCCTCGATCGATGTTCACAGCCAGAAAAGACTGACAAAATCTGTCGTGAGTACGGTTCCCTAGAAGCAGGTCTTTCTGAACCTACCTTTCAAAGGCGATCATGTCACAACTGACGTAAGGAGAAAATTACAGTCTGCTCTAACTCGCACATTCCTTGCGGCTGAAGTGCGATTGCTACTCACATATAGAAGTGTCTTATCCGTTTCATCGATAACCTTACGTTACGTAGAAAGTATCTGGACTCGGTATGCCACACCTTCCATAGTTATTGAATTCCGTCCCAAGAATAGTCTTACGATTCAAGCTGGTAGTTCTCATCTTATCATTTGCACCGTCACTCGATCACTGGTCTCAGATACCTGTCGATTGAGTGTCGACGTTGTGTGCCTATTTGTCGAAACAAACGCGGAACAATCAATCTTCAGGCTGCATGACCAGGCCGTATGCGTGCGTGTGAGAGCACTCGCCCTGCTAAGTTACAGGCACGCGCAGACTCACCAGATTAGTTACGGCCATTTTGCAGTCAAACGTAAATAGGACAGTAAAGATCGAGTTTGACTAAAAGAAATATGCGTTAGAATAAGCCATTGCAATTTCTACAGTGACCCGTTGATTTGGGATTTGATCACAGGATTTACGTGGTATTCTAGTTTTTATGCTACTTGAACACGCGGCAGTAAAACGTGTTCATAGTTCACCAACAAAACCGAAGGATGTTCTATCTGTACTACACATACTGTAGCGATCCACGTGTGATCGTTGAGTTACGCGTGGCCCGAAAACGGATCCCCAAATTGATAACAAGATTGTGCCCAGATACTTCACGGTACTGATGCATCCGCGTGATGCGCCGTCGGCGGACAGTGAGGAATATGAGAACGACAGAGTAGCGAACAATACTTGTTTTCTGTGTTTGATCATCAGGCTAATTACAACACAATAAATATGAAAACAGGGACTAGGGTGAGTCGGAAAAATGGTCAATATTGGTTAAGGGCGACGTGTTTGTTATCAGTTACGCAATCACTCTTTCAACTCGTGGGCTTGATTGATTGTGGGCCAAGGGAGGCTCAGTGTCCGCACGAACTTCTGAGAACAGAGGTCAGGGTTGCGTAATCGGATGCTAATGCCTTCGGCAACGGTCAACACTCAGAATCTCACCTTCTTTGACCGATTCCTTGGCACTCGGTAGACAATCCGAAAAGCATCTTTCTTACTGACAGAATGATTGGAGTCGGTCAAGTGAGCAACAATCGCGCTTGCAACCGTTTTGATCACACCACGCAGGATGGTGTTCACACACTGTCCGACAATCGCCTTGTAGTACGACCAATGTATGATGCTCGACACGAGCAAACAAATGAGTACACACAATAATTGGTTGTAGAACATGGAAGTTTGTCTTTGAGTTGTGACATGATGACGGGTGTTGAACGGAAACGGATACACAATTGAGCAGCAAGGTAGGTTGTTTCGACTGGCTTTGTTAGTTTTCTGGAGAAAATTCCGGCCATGGGATATCCCTTGCAAGGAAGACGAATAAAGGCAAGTTTCTTATTCACGGAGGGTGGTTTAAGTTTCAACTCTACCGCCTGCATCGCCTTCTAAATTATCTTATCACGGTTTTGAACAATCTACGGCGCAACCTTTCTGGAAACTCTGGTCAGCGGATATTTCAGGTTGTGGTATCGTTGTAGATGATACATTGAAGCAACTAACTCAAACAATATGGTGTTTCCACGACTTTTGTCGCGGGACGTATGTTTATCCCAAAGCTCCTGGTTGTATTGTACACTATCCTGTTGCGATTTTTTCGTGCGCCACGACATTTTGTGGATCAGTGTTCTGTCTGAGGATTCTGGTGAGCCATGAACTTTCCTTTTTCTCAACTGTGACTTTACGCAATACAACCGTTGTCCTGTTTGCTCTATCGTACGCATCAGCTGGAAAACCAGCATTTCACTTCTGTTTCCGCCGTAAAGGTGAAAGTTTCTTTTGGGACTCATTTTTAAAACACTGGTCCTTCATACCTAGCAGTCAGAGGTGCAGTTTTTACTGCAGTATCTAGTATACGTTCATTACATTAACTGTATTTGCTTCCCTGTTACTTTGTTTTGTTCGTAGTACTGGCGATCTCTATAAACAGCAGCTGGTTGTTTTAATATCTTTTCCTATGTCCACCCTGATCGTTATGTATCCCTGCTCTCTTCCAGCCGTCGAAGTTTGGCTATTCTGTTTGATGCGCGACATCCGATTGTACGATTGCGTGTGGAAGAAAACCTCAAACTACTCCTTACTGTCGGTAAAGATCGTGTCGTCAAGGTGAGAGCTGTCCCTCTCCCTGAAGTGCGGGAATCTGGTGGTTTTACTGGTTTTGTGCTAAAGAACAGGATTTCCTCATAAAACGACGTGTCTCACTAAGGTCACTCACTGTTTGATTATAGCTCTCATCTGACTGTTCCAGAACGGAACTTCGGATTTTATTCTGGCTGCTGCTAGATGACCTCCTAAGTCTGACCAAACCGTCTCATCTCTGCAGTTTAGATATAACTCTATATAGGAAGCGTGAAGGTTGTCCGGACATCTGGAGGAATACAGAGTGTGTTCGATCGATTATGCTTTTTGATGCTCACCCTCAAACAGACATGCACATCGGTTTTGTTCTTGTTTGGGCCCACCAAGTAAAATTAGTCTAATTGAGGAATGAAACCAGCAACCCATCACGTTACGGGCCGAAGCTCTTGTTCACCTAACCATCAGTTCTGCAAGCATCGCTAATGACGGAGGAATTTATGCGTAACCGAATTATTCGTTTATCTCTCGTAGTGTGGATGGACACAATCTAGCTAGGAGTGTTAGTTTGCATTGGCTACGGCTGCAAGGAAGAAGTTGTGTTCATTGCGCTTTTTGATCCGAGGTAAACTGTGTCTATCCGCAACAACGAAATGTAAAATAAGTAATCACTGAACAAATGCCGAATCTGTAACGATTCCCCATTTTGTGCAGCGTAGCTGTAAACCTCTTGATTCGGGCGGAAGTATATGGAATATTAAAGGTTTACTCAGTTTAAACTGGTTTTGTACACAATAAGTTAATAATTAACAAATGTATACAACCTACAGGCAAGTGGAGTGTGCGCATTGAATCCAGCCGCTTACCATTGGCACCTTATAAAGCATTAACAACCAAGTTGAGCGGTGTATAAGCGAAAGAATCGGAATTCATCATTTTAGTAAGGACGACGTCGTGGGGAGTAAAGTTAACACTGGATACGCTCACGCCTTCACCGATACACGGTTGATTTGTTGGATGGTTTCTGGCATCTCGCCTGGCGATCAGGGATTCCAATCTCCGGGCCATCGTTTTGTCACCACATTACTTGCAAGACTTGTACAAATTAATTCTCATTGGTTCTGCCCAGAATGGACACATCAGTTGCACTTCTACTATATTCCGAACAGTCCAACACTGGTGAATAGTGTCATCTGGAAATGAACTTGTACAAAGGTTTCACAAAAAATTGTCAACCGTACATGCATATTTTGCTAGATTGGAATGCAATCCGATTTAGGTTGTTGTATATTCTGCTGTTGAAGAATAGGTGTTCATTGAAATCGGAAACACGAACCATGTAATCAGTTTCAAGAGTGTATTTTTACAAATGCAGGTAATTTGCCTGAGGCACGCTGTGTAATCTAATCGTTTCCATCAACGATGCGCTTGATTGTACGATAAGCAAAATTGTCTTTACTTTTCAAAGCCATTTCGTTAATTAAGCATTCCGCCTTCAGGGTAAGCATGGGTTAAATATTTTCGGCCAACCCAGACGTAAAAAGGAGTAGCTGCCATCATGAATTAAGTCAGGAGCCCTCTCTTGGGTTACCATGCTGTCTGATAGCTGGTGTTTCGTTCCAACCGTTAGTTATTGATATTTTCTGGTAGTCTAAAGATTCATGAGCTGGACCTTCTGTTGTGTTATCATTCACGTTGGGCAAATCGACCGGTTCTAGGAAAGTAGTTTTTACGTAATGAGAAACTGCATCAGCTTTTAATGTATTTTTCTTAGGTTCTAAACATAGGCTCATAGCTATATATATAGCTCTATAGCTGATGATGGGGCTTATAGCACATATTCAAGAACGGTTAGTCTAGTTCCTAGAACACGAGTGCACAGCCTCAGCGCAATATCTCAATTTTATGACAACATTGTATGTTGGATCAGGGGGTGGGGTGTTTATTTGTGGGCAGATGTCTGTGGTGTCCTTTCAGTAGGGGCATTCGGTTTCTTTCTGTTCAATTACGAGGGCCTACGAATGCGGTTTCTCTCAGGTAGAAGGTTAGTCGAGATGAATGTGCATGTTAAGCTGTTTTGCTCAGTTTCGTGGACAACGTGCAGGTTGTTTTGAGTCTCACCTTTATACTGCAGTGTTGTTTCAGAACTCAGGCGCATATAGACTAATGGAATCTAGATCGGATTATTCACCTTGGTAGCACATCATGATTTTATTGTTACTAATCTACTTTCCACAAGCATGGCGAAAGCGCGTGATACATTCTCAATTCTGCTGTGTGGTATTTCGAGAACGTGTGCTTATCGTTTAGCATTAAAATAGGATTTATCCCCTGGGAATGGTCAGACTCTGTTTATTTTGTGGATGCGTTAGCCAATTCGTCTTGGACAGCCATTTTGCCCACACAACACATTCATCAGAAAATTTATCAGCCGTGCATCTGCGTCACGCTACATGTAAAATGATCACCTTGCAATAATGACAGTGTGGGAAATTAGGATTCCTTAGCGCTATAAACGGTACGGATGACTGATAGTTGTTATGACTGCGTTAACTTATGAGTCTGAAGGTAAGAATTTTACGACGTATTCTTCGCTCAGTGCTGCGCGCGCCATTTTGCTGTGATCACTTCTGCACGAGTGAATGCAGGACCACGTTCAATTCTGCAATTACTTTTGAACTACCTTGTGCAGGCATCAAAGGGTTATATTTGCATGTAAGGTCGACATCCTAGGTAGACATGAAACCGTCCTGCCTACACTTTTGCATTACGTACCTCGGTGAATTCCACAGAAATCTCACATGAGCAGTCCAACGCCAGCTCGCATAGATCGCAATGGATGAGGGACAAATCAATCAACCAAGGTACTGAAAAGTACACAACGGTTTTGCACCGCTGGCGTGTGTTGAGCATCTTCATCAACTGTAAACAGTAGGACCAACAAAATATTCTTCCACGTTGATAGCATTAATAAGATATCTCCTATAGAATTTACTTGTTTGGCATTCTTTCTTTCTACTGTCCAACCTGCCGATTGATCTCAGGATTTCGTGTTATAAATCCAACTGTCCGCTGATATGTTTCTTAATCCATTCGCGAGGGTCATTGTAAACTACGTTGGAGTCGGCAATACGTCTAATGCTTCATAGCAGCGACCCCAGTCATTCAAGACGGCTACCTTAAGCAAGTCTTCCTAATCCTCCATTGTTTTCCGTCTGTAAACACGCCCGGATCGTTCTGTCAATATTATCAACTTTGCGGTCTTTTAATTGAAACCACGTTGGCGGGCTTAAGTCGCAATTCTCGTAAGTTGAAACGTACGTACTATTACGTCTTCCGTCACCGTCCGTTCACTTCTCAGTTCATAATGCCCAAGCGTCCGAAACGATGTTTGTTGATGCACCACAACATTGATCTAAAAACTAGACACATGTGTCTGAAGAATTATGTCTTAGACTATGAGGGAATCGTGCGATGTTTGATCTCTACGATTCTCGATGGAATAGCTAGTAATGCTGAGGCGTTCTTGTATAGTTACTGTCCTTTGTAGACTGGTATGTCACATGTCCACTCTTTTGTTCCGTTTCGGTCTGGCTTTTAACTGCGGCTGTCACATGTTGGTTCTTCTCCGACTTAGATCTTCGCACTCAACCTCAACTATAATTTGTCGTCTACTTGTGCGTCCACTTCAGAATATTTTATTTGCTTCTTAGGTTTGGGATATTAAATCTCTGGCATGATCGTCTTATGTGAAAGCCTCATTCTGCGGTTCATCTTCATCCGAGCTTCATTCGTTGAGGGCCCACGATCTGTTTACATTCAGACTGCTCACTTGGAGATCCACCTGTCTCCCAAATCCCGTTTCCTCACACTTTCACACAACCAATCTTGTGATTTGGTTCTTATTGTCTAGCTGTTTTTTGTCATTTATGATTTGAACTTTGACAATCGTACGAATCGTATGTATCATGTGTGTATTCACTGTCCTCCGTTTGGTTCCAATGATGTTGCTCCTCGATTCGCCGTATCTTACTCATTCGTTAAGTTTCTTCACGGCGGACTGATTTGTTATAATCACGTCTGAGTGAATCACGTGTACAACATTTTGTGCACTTTCAGTTTATGCATCGCGAGCCGAACAGTCTTGATTTTCGTAGATGGCTCGTATTTCATGGTGTATGATTAATCGTGCTGCATCACGCCTATCACTCTCCCGTCCGGATCGAACCTGTTCTGTTTCGCACACACGTAGTAGCATGTGAGGAACGCTGTCCTCCTGCTTAAGTGAGTAACGAATGGATTGTAAGATCGCGGTTTTCGAAAACCCCTTTAGGACTGGTTTTCAAGGGTGAGAAGTGTGTACACACCAATCCTGTTTGATATTACGAGGCGTTACGGTATGCTGGAAGTGTTACGCATCGGGTTTGGCCGTCACATCATTTATCCAATGAAAAGTTTCGATCTTAACCAGGACTTGATTGGATTGGTTACAGAGCTGAATTAACTTTTGAAATTTCGGCCGCAAATACTTGTATTCGGGATAATTGATTAAGTGTAATCATGCATGGACAGTGCAGTGGTGCCTCCATACATACGCTGAAAATTTGTCGGGCCGACCTTTTGTATATTTCGTTCCGTCAGGTAAAGGGGGGATATCAATAGCTAGGCTCGCAAATTGAATACCCACACGAGCTTTACCTTAGCTTTTATGTGACCAAGAATAACACTCTCATAAGTAGTGGCAGATGTAGATAAGTTAGACGAGGTGTTGGGTCTCACCTGAAGTTGACAATCAGTTTGTTTCATGGAATATTGATGGTGCTTCGCAAACGTGAAACCCAATCCATCGCTATTCATTCGTCAACTTCCGAATAATCATACTTACCATTCGGGTGCCCTTTCGTAATCTCATAATCGTACGGCATTTATAAAATATTGCTCGCTGAATTGCGTACTGGCCACCAAATTATATACAAGTTGGGAGTACTCCTCACACCGCAACTATCGGAAACGGAATGTTAACCTAACAATCAAACGGGTGTGCGCACTATTTACTTTATAAAGTCCTTGGGGGCCTTGAAATCGTGGTGTGTCCTTGCAAAAACCATATTTGGCCACCCCACAGAATGGACGACAGTTGATAACATACCGAATTCTCGTCTAAGCTGATCCTGGGATGGGTTGGTTTCACACCACCACCGTAGTAGGAGCAAATCATAAGACGCGATGCTCTTACTACTTAGCTTCCCTAGGACACGGGATAGGTGTATGATATAGCCCAAACAATATGTTGCTCCTCATCGAAGAGGTTTTGCACAAAACAGTAACGCTCTAGTGGTAAAAAAGCAAGAATCCTGCCACAACAAACGGAACGTCAGTCCGTTTCTCTTCTACATACGATGACCGCACCTACTGACAGCGTTATGTGCAACACTGAAGGATTGCTGATTTGCATGGTTTATGCAATCGGTAAAGCTTATTTATTTCCTGTATAGCCTTCTTTCCCGCAGTTCGTTTCAAACCTTCTGCGAGCAAGACCTTCCACCCACTGCGATCGACTAGCGCTACTCGTTGACTACGTGGTTCGTTACTTACACTAGCTACTTGTTCGGTGAGATGTTATCCCTTGTTTGCTACTGCGGTTCGCAGTGCAGTTAAATTTCTGGTCCGATTCTCTCGTTTCACCTCTAGTGCTGTATCCCGCACACAACCCTGTTTGTTTTGTACAAATAATCTCAATAAATCGGCAGCTCCAACCAGATGATAATACCTGCAGTATTCAGAAGATATGTTGCCGTGCCCCCTCCTTTACTGTCTCTCCCAACGTAATCCTTGGATCGTCCTTAACCACCACTATTACCTACGTAAGTGGCAGAAGTAAAGATGCCAGCCCTGGTGGCTGTGTTTCAGCTGGCTCCTCCACTTTATTAAATGACCGAACTGTTCGGAAGTTTGTTTGCATGTTGGCTTATACCCTTACTGTGAAGCGGACAGGTTGGCAGATTGCACCAGCTCGGACGGTCGACGAGTTAAACGATCATACCTGCTACGTCTCTAAAACTGGAATTCGAGATAACCTGCTGACCGAATCAACGGCACCATTATTTTCCACTGGATGTCTGTACACATCATGCAACCCCGTGGCCTGTGCTACCGGTTAAACTGGGCTGAAGCGTCGTTGTTAGATAGCATTTCTGTTGGTGATAGGGTGCGCACCATCCGTTTGGTCAGTTTCGATCGGTCCGGATCCGCCAATAACTGTTCGTAGTCTGTGTATGCTCTTGTGGGCTGTACTAATGACAGCGTCAAAGATACCTTTTTAAGAATACTCAGTCGTTCTACTACGGTCTGTGCGTAATCCCGATATTGTCATGTTAGCCCTAAGAGCAGGACGGCTGAGTGACGCTGGTTCGAGCTTAGGTGGTGAATTATAGTCGATATCAAACAGCGAACAAATGCAGGGGCGCTGTGCACAGCACCGAATGCCAGATACAGTGTATGACTTTGAGGCCTATCTTTTGGTCGCAGGTGGATCACGTCATTTATAGAGAACGTGACTCAGCTCAGGATTATCGCTTCTAATGGAACACATGTGGGCACCGACTGCTCTCGTCTAACGCCGAATAATTCCTTGCTTTACCGAGTAACACTGATCAATCACAATAACGGGAAGTTTAGAAGCTGATGCGAACTATGGTAAGGTGAGTCTCAAAAATGGGCTTAGGTCGTCCGACCCCTCAACTTGTGCCAGACCAGAAGTTCACCGGCATTCGGTAAGCAGGTGTTGCTGCTTACAGTACGGTAACCCGTGGATATAACGAACGTTGAGTGTGGGAGAGGACCTTAGAGCCGCTGGGCGGCTAATCCCGGTCAGCAAACGTTTGATCACAGGCATGAGTTTAACTCAAATGACCGATCTACAAGTCGCTCAACGCTAGGTTTGCCGACCAAATGTTGAAACCTTTTCGGCACTTTACCATGATACGTCAGTTCACGTCACATTTCACATTAGAAGTGATGTTCGTCAAGGTTGTCCACATTCCCCATTCTGATTCAATTTTGTCATAGGCAAAACAACCGCGGCATTCGCTGGATCCAAGCATTATCTTTTCCGATAGAAAATTGATTGACGCGGATCAAACTGATGATATGGCAATGTTCTTCAGCAATTTCGATGAAGCGCGGGTTTTGCCTGATAGTATTTCATTTTCCGATCAGTTAACTAGAATGCAGTTTGAAGCTCCGAAATGCAGAGTGTTGCTCCAAAATTGCGACAATAACGTAAGCCTCAAGAAATATTCAAACTACTAACCGGTTCGCGTACATGGAAAGCTGTAGCGAACAACGTGGTTGTCAAAAATGAAATCGAACCCCCTATTCCTATGGTTGTGGCAGTGCTTCAGACAACTTTGTGATTTGTTCAGATATACCAAGGGGGTTCGTCAACCAATTTGCCGTCAGCTAAGCGGGATAGTTTTAGTGTTTTCTCCGACAGGCACCTTATTGTGTGATTGACGTGACCTGCTTCACAGAAACGAGAAAGTAGGTGAACACAAAATGAAGTAGCGCTATTAGGCAGGATTTTTGAGGCGTACAATTAACCTGGGGCTGAGCGAGAGTATTAGCTCTGTTTTCTCCGACAGGCACCTTATTGTGTGATTGACGTGACCTGCTTCACAGAAACGAGAAAGTAGGTGAACACAAAATGAAGTAGCGCTATTAGGCAGGATTTTTGAGGCGTACAATTAACCTGGGGCTGAGCGAGAGTATTAGCTCTGCAGCGCGAAATGCCGTCTGGGTCATGTCGAACTTTCCAGTTGGTGACACGCACGAAATTTCACCTCCACATCGGAGCTTCATTTAGACCTATTTTCGCCCGACAGGACCCTCGGCTCCGAGTTGTGACATTTTCTTGGTATCAATTAGTATGAACCGTTTCAGGTAGAAACTTGTGTTCTCCGTTTTGTTCGTTGACAATACAAATTTTATGGATTCCATTTACGAGACATTAGTATAAAGTTGTAAAACTGGGCACATTGGTCCTTCTATGTTCGTTACCTGTGATTCCCCGGTTGAATTGATCCATCGAGACGTTTCAGTAGCGCGTCATGAAGAATGGTTAATCCTTCATCCTGCTCTCTTTCTATAGTGAACTTCAGGTTCCGATGAACTGCATTGGCTAACGATGATAGGTAACCGGCATCACTGTTGGCAATTATGATATGTCGTCTACAAACAGCGCACTGTTCGATCAATCACGGTAGCTTCGTTTGTTCAAGCAACTCCGTGATTAATATCCAGCGACAAGCACATTTCGGTTCGAAGTTTGAAACAATGGTTCCCATCGATAAATTTGAAAAAAGCCAATAGTAGCATGTAAGATGTCTTGCGCAATGACATTTCGTTCGCATCTCATCGGTTACTTTTGCGAAATTAACATACACTTTATATAGTTAAGGGGCAAGCAGCTAGGCGAAATCAATCTAGAAATATTTGAAACAGTCAGTCAGGTGACCAAAGCGGAAGCAGTAAAATGCAACTGATTGATAATTTTGATGCAATAAATGGGTGGTAAAAGATGCATACATATTCAGTGAGTCCAGATGCACGGTCATACATGTGTGGCACAAGCCTTCGTACTCCTATAACATAAACATGATCCTCCTTATAAGTGGAGAAGACCTTGATGTACTCATTGCAAAATATCTGAATTTAAAACCGAAATAAATAATAATAGCACGATAGGTGAACGTTAGACTTCAAAGCTGTTTCCCGCGGAGCGAAAAACCATGTGTCACTTAGGAACACTCGGAGACGCATCCTGCAGTTCGCCAAGGCGTCACTTATAAATTGCATCCGTCCACCCCTGTGCACCAACAAACAATTCGCGTCCTGGCAAGTAGCCGATTAACCGGGATATGCGTGCTGCAAACAGCCGTGGTAACAAATAACGAATAACTCCAACCTCTGACAGGTTAGGAGTTGGGGTACGTCCATCTAATCAACAACGCGTGAACTTCAGTGTTGCATTCTTCTGAATCACTAGGCGAGGTGACATCAGAAAAGCAACAAATGGATCGGTTGATTATAAATTTGTCAAATAAGCCAAACCATTAGTGTCCGACCAACATGTGGGCTGTAAAGTGAGTATTACAGCGTAGTCATGTGCTCATAAGAAAGAAGACGCCACCAATAACAATGGGATCATTATGAAAGTGATATAGTTTAAAACTAATAAACTATGGAGAATGTACACAATAAAGTCGCGAAACAGCGAGCACTTTTTAGTGTTAAAATTTCGTGGTGTTACACTGGACAAATGTGGGTACAGGACGTCCTTAAAACACATGCATATTAGGAGGGTACATATGCACCAGGACATTAAACTAAGCTATTTAACGTAATTAAACTTAAAAAACTGAACACAAACTGCGCTACCGCGCGAATACAGGCCAGGATAGGCAATAACGGAGTCGTTCGTTGGCAAACTGTGGATTCATTTGATTCTCTAACAGAGGCAAAAACGTTGGGGTACCGAATCGAATAATCGTGTCAGAACGTATGCTGTCCAAATGAGCTAAATTTTTTCGAACGTACTCTAAAGCTAATTCCAACTGTTGTGCAGTAGTGGTTTGAGAGGATAGGAACAGATTACGCCACAGAGCTGAGACCAGAAGAGCATCTGAATGGGACAAAAAACCCTCGTCGTAGGCAAACATTGCGCCAAAAAACTGCATACGAAAAGCGGAAACTTGGTTATGTTGTTTGCGAAGAATTTTAAAAGTGCGCATACGGGACCTAAGATCCAACCAGAAAAGCTGTAAAATTAACTGAATAGAAAACCGGTCGACTTACATTTACAAATGTTTTTTTCAGCAACTGTCCTTCAACGCCCTCTTGTCTCAGGCGTACCAGACACATCCACATATGGACTGTCGTTATCGAAAACCATGACTGAAAAGTGTCCGGTAGAGCTAAATGTTCCACAAATTCCTCAAATACGGGATATTCTGCGCAAACAGCAAACATATTTTCGCCGGCCGCATTCAATCGGGTAACTGAGCAACGCAAGTCACCGAGTCCGAGCTTGAATTTGGTACGCTCCAATAAAGTGGGAACCACCACATTGGGCTTCACCTGCTTCAATGATCGATGCAGAACAGTCACTGGAACTTGGTTCAAAAAACCCCGTGATAAGAATGTGGCAAGCATTCTTGTGCCGACGAATCACCAGCAGTTAGAAGGGGTTAACGTCCAGTGGCATGAGCAACTTACACCTGTGACCTAGAAACAAACATACAAAGGTGCATTGAGACAGTAAGAATGTGTATTGAGAGGAAGATTTACGTGAGGCAGCAACTTTTAGTGCCTTGCGAATGAAAATAAAATATACACTGCCAGTTTTTGTTAAAGGTATCTGAAAAATCGGAGGGTGCTAGGTGAATTATCGAAAAATCTCTGGAAGCTTCGATCAGGAGCGACCAATGGTTGTGTTTACTGTGGCCACAGTAAGCTTAAATCAAGTTACTCGTTTCACGTGCCCAGTGTATCTTACAATGGATTCATACAACCTTCTAGAAGTCCATCCATTCAAAACAGTACGGGTTATGTTTGCACTATGCGTGATATCAGTACACCTTTTTAAGCTGTATTTCAACTATAGTCAATTTAGCAACAATTCATATTGATGGCATATTTTCTATAACAGGGGCAGCTTAAAACGTTTGAACATTTGTGAGCAGAAGCCGAATACAGCTGACTGTGCCATTCATTGCCTGGCGAATTTTGTTACATCCCGCCGGCTTGGATTGAACGTGAGATAAAATAGACCCCAGCAACTGTTGCTGCGTGACCAGTGTAACACAAGAAGCAAGCAGTCTCGGTCGCACATCGTTTGTTGACCTCTGGACATAGGGTTATCATTGCTCATGCTTTCACAATCATCTGCATAACCAACAATCGATGACTGCCTCACTTCGCTGAGGCTGTTGCTATTACCAGGTAGACCAACGGAAGGACGTGATCGGTAGTCTGAGACTGCTGTGGTAAATGAACAAGTTCGTTGCTCGTGTGTGCGTGTGTGTGCGAGTGGTCTTGCATTCTCTTTTGACTAACCTTGTTTGACTTGGCCGTACAAGCACCAACACTGCAGTATGTGCCTAGAGAGATGTGGCGAAAATCGCCAGGCTATGAATAGTGCAGTCTGCTATTTCTGCCTTTGGTTTACGAACTTATTTTGGGAAACAACTATTCGGACACTCACGGCGAATGAACAGTGGCTTGCAGTTATTTGTACACTGCAGGCTTTGTCCATCAATATGTGCTACCTTTCTCAAAATTGCAACCAGGATTTTAGCACTATCACCAAACGTTGATTTGATCAACTTGAGACAGTTCAGCGTATGCTCGTGGCACGCTGATAAAGTGAGCCTGCGGTCTCCAGCCATAGGCTCAACTAGTTTTATGGCGACTTGAAGATCATCCCGACCAGCATCCAAAAAAAAAATACTAGTTCGCAGGATATTGAGAATATCTGTTCACCTTCCGCCAGATACGCGTGACCATGTTAATATTTGCGTGTTTGCTGGCTAATATGTGCCATACATGCTTCCGGCTTGCCCGCGCTCTTGATGTTTAGATACTCAGCTCCCGTAGCTACTGTCGCGTATCAGCATCGTTTGGTAATTTACGAGATTTGTAATCTCTTTATACTACACGGTTGACCACCTATTCGTTCACATATTACACTCGTGTCCGGTTCCTGTTGAGTATAGTTAGAAATTATCGATTTAGTGCAAAGGGACACTGAAATCGGTGAGTCCGTTCACCTTTACTGTCTTTCAAGGATGCAGCTCTTTTACTAAACGTAGTTCCTTATCTCTAGCGAATTTATTCAGTGGTACTCCATCCGTTCTGATAGTCATTCACGGAGAGTAACCCCTGGAGCAAGTTTCAACAGCTTGGGGTCACGTTTGCTCCGCGTAATATACACACGAAGATAACGAGCTGCTATCAGTTTACCGTGGATGGACTGAATGACGTATAGCATCTGCCCGACACTAACATACTTTACGAGCAGATGCGAGAGGCAGACAACAAGTGCAAGGTTATTTCAGATTGACAACATATTGCAAAGCTACCGAACAGGAAATCTACACGCTTTCAATGAAGTAACAAAATATTATTTCGCAAATTCAGGAAAAAAACGACGAGCCTAAAAAGCAAAGAGGTGCTCAAGGAAATCGAAACGGCTCGAGCTGGCACCAGAGAGCAGGGAATGACTGTAATAAGGCAAACTCACCATAACAACATCAGTGACGGCTGAGGAAACCAGTCATCATTTCAAACCATCCAGG
>QNGE01003977.1:0-31329 GCA_008508345.1 Paragonimus westermani
TCGGAAGATTAAATCATATTTCTTCTGTCCCACATTCGGTAGGACAGCGACCCTCAGAAAGTGTAATTGTGAACCACCGTACTAGACCTATGAATTTTAAACTCACAGTTCAAGTGGTCTTAATATGTCCATAGTGATAAATCCCATGTGATATTTTCGGGACAAGCACTGTAAACTGTAGGCCGACAGAATAACCAAAGCAGTACTCACTTCGCAAAATTGTTGGTGACAAACTAAACCAACTTAAGGGGATAGCTTACGCACAATAGACATTATTTACAACTAATCATGGCTTTAGCCTTGACATCGATCGCTTGGTCACTTCTTATCCGATAGAGGTAATGGGTTCGAGCTTCGTTCTTTTCAGAGCTTATCAAAGGCAGACCAATCTGAGTATTAGTCTTAAAGAAACATGGATAAGCAGTCGCTTGTTACACCTTGGTCGTGTCCAACGTGAAATAGGCGGTAACTTCGTAAGGACCGGGACAAAGGTTTAGTTATGCACCAATGACAAGCTCTTACAAGAAGGAAACTGGAGCCTAGTGTTGCTCATTGAAAGGGGCTGACAGGAAAATTTGTGAGAATGGTGAAACTTTAAACAGTTCATTGTGACATTCAATTTGTAGTAAACAAACTCCCTCACCATTTTTCAAGAATATAATTGGTTTTTCGACATTCTCACTTGTTGCCGTTCCGATGAATAGTCTGGGCACTGACAATTAACACTGGCATGAAAATATGCAGATGTTATGTTAATATCTGTCTTATTTTTGCCTAGTGTGTGCGGCCAAAAGAATATGCACCTTAGAAAAACTACAAATTGGGCAGAAGCTATCATGTAGCTTGATTCTGACAACTTCTCTGAACAAATCACTATGCAGTACAACAAGATGACGCAGTCAAAACATAGATCGTTGAAGCAGGTTAGAATGTTGTTTTCTAAGTTATGTTCTGATACACCGTATAGGCTAAAATCTCGTTTGCTACCTATTGTAGCATCTACCGTTTATGTCACCGTTACGGGAATGTTGACATTGGCTGAACACTAAGGTTTAGGACTAGGGTTAATAAGCCTTCGTCAACCGTTGTCATGACACTTGTAAATGAGCCCGCCTAACAACCGGGAAGTACTACATCTCGTTTTACAAGGCTCACCAGCACCAGCCGACAAAAAGCAGTTATCAAACCATTTGAATAATGGTTACTGCACGAAATTCAGTAAGTCTGATTGATCATCGCTTGGCACTCAAAACCACTTGGTTATCGCTACTCAATTGTTATAGGTTGCCCTACGGGTTTCGCTCACCATCTACCTCACTCGATTGAAAACATTAAAAATACGCTGCTGAACGACCAGGATTTTGATTGAACCGAATCATCTCGGCCAGTTTTCCACTGTTGGTTACTTCGTTTAACTGGTGTAAACGGACCCAATTTTTTTAGCAGTGCTACTACCTGAAGACTCCTGTTTTTATTTATGTATGGCTGAAAGAGAGAACAATCGTGACTGAGCTTGAGCGAATTGCTTTCGGCCCGAAATCGATCTGTACGTGACCGCCTGCAGTCGGTCAAGTCGTGCGAACATTGCAGACGAGAGACAGGCGAAAGCCTGGAAGATTCAAACTCCGATCTCTCTAACCCCCATCGTTTTCCTATTGGTCCACTTGCACAGGCGAACGCAGGGTGTGTGGCAGAGATTGCATAGCACTAGGGTAGCGGACGATGTAAATTTCGTGTCTCACCCCACCTCCCTTTTTGTGTGTGAAAATGTGCGCCGGAGCGATTGCAACCAATGAACGGTGACCATCCAGTTGGATGCCTCGATGGCTTCACTATTATCAGCGCCAGTGAGTTTTGACTGGGTTGTCGGATCTGGCAATTGATCGAGAGTAACCAACTATTCCGAAACTCCGACAAACGAAGTTTATTCGTACATTATACAACCAAAACGACCCAGGGAGATATGTGATCTGCATACACGCGCATAGACATCGAACTTGATATTACACACCGTGTCGTTTATCATATGTAATGTATCCCGGACTGTTGAGCACACAGCCACACATTAATGGAACTTCAACTCCGGTCCATACAGTTGACCGCTTTCTTACGATGAAGAATGCCGAGGGAATGAGTGGGATGTCTGATGGTTTGATGACGGATCCACATTCTGTCACAAAAAATTGTTCATTTGAAGAAATTGATCGTAATGACTCATCGATCAACCCCACTCCGCTGTCCCTGCTCAAATCAGCTTGCTCGTTCGCACCAGATAATGCGACGCTGTCAGCTTGGAGTTCCGTTTTAGCCTACCAGCCTGATGAGGCTCAGAAACGACATTGCAACCATTCCAAAATCTCAAAGAGATCGTCTGGAACACGAAGCCGAACACGGACATCAGGCAAGAACACAAACACGGGTGACCATAGGCCGAAAAACCCTCAGACAAGCCAAATGATAGACAGTTGGGATGACCTTGTTCACACGGATCAGGCAACTTTGCTTGGTGGGAACACCTTATCAGTCTTAGACCACCATGGAACCGGACCGAATCAAGATTCAGACTATACAGAATGCTTGACTGTGTCTCCTTCAGACAAAAACAAGCAACACATTGGTCCAGATAGAACATGCAATGAGAATCTGTGCGAGTACTTAATACAATCAAGGACTATGGACGACCGTAACTACGGTAGTTCCTACCCTCGTGCGGTCGACACCATCAACGGGATGTACACCATGTTTTGTTCACAGTATCCTGGAGTTGATCAGAACAGTGCTACGCAAACAGTTAAATACGATCTGTGTACGTTACCAACCCTGCAACCAATTCCACCACAAGCGTACGGCCGTCCTCCCTCAATCCACTCTTATGAATGCCCAACAATTTCCTCTCTATCGGGCGGCGTCCCCTCAATTCCTGACCACACTGTGTCCATGAGTGCCCACGATTTAAACTGCATGAAATGGCCCATTGAGAACAACCTACAATCTGCAAATGAGATTTCCTCACGGTACACTGAAGTCCCTGACCTAATTCAATCAGATTTTTCTGTGACAGCGGAACATTCGAACCTAATGCAAATGTATTCTCGAATTTCACGGACAGTTATCTCAAGTAGCCCGCAACGGGCACGCGCGATTGAGCCTCTACAACCTCAGAGCACCGTAACAAATATCGCATCTCAGTTTGACATGGGATATGGAACGTTGAATTCAGCCCCAACAAGTGCCTTTACTCCAGCCGAACCCACAGAGGACAGTCACGGGAAAAAAAATATCTACTATATTTCACCTAGTCCTGGAACGAAAACGAATACGGAATTCAAGTACCCGGACCATGGTTCTAGTTTTGCTCCTGAGAACCATCCCACAGAGAATCTGTACACCGGCACAAGTGGTCATAGCATGTTCAGTTCTATGGCTACGTTGTCTGCTTCGTCCAACGAACTATATGACCAGCCTACTTGCAGGTCGTGTTCGACGACATTCGTCACACCTAATGTTCAAATCCTAGAAACAAGTAACATGCCAGATCAATTAAACAGTCACTCAAATGATCCCAACGTTTCGATACACCCATGCATCAGTTTGCATGGTAGCTTCATGAACAATTCCGGTGCAGCTGAATCCACTGAAATAAATGTGATGACAAAGAGACTGAGTAAAAACGCGCTGTTTGGCCTTCACGAAATACAGGTCAGTAGTAATCTGATATCATCAGAACATGAGCCGTTTGCATTGGCAGAAACTCAGTCATTATCATCTGGTGTTTACAACAGCCACATGCATAGTGTCGATTCGCGTAATGTGCACGGTACCACCAACGAGGACCGAGTAATGCCAAACGGGATGCCGTCGAACCTGCGACCTGAGGAATGGATTCGACCTTTATGTGGACTTTTTGAGGATCGTTTTGCATCGGGAACAACCTTTACTCCCAACCTTCAGTCATTACAGTGGAACGTTGAAACTCGTGATTTCGCACATTCAGATCTTCTTAAATTCGAGTGTGAGAATACCATAAGCTCACAGCCACCCATTGATCAGCTCAATGAAAATTTGATTGGCAATGCTTTCAGATCGGAAGTTGGTCGAAATTATCCAAGCTTTTCAGAAGATACAACTAACTGTAGACTGGTTTCACATGACACATCTAAACTTCGCGATGTTCCCGACCGACTGTTTCCGCCCACGATGAAACTAAAATTTACCGAGTCGCAAATCAGTACGGTCGATCCTTTAGACGAAGTACATGGAACCGATATACACGTTGAGCAAAAACATGAGTTCCTGAAACATGCTGAAAATGTTGCCCTCGATCAGGTTTCTAATGATAGCCCAATTGTAGTGACTAATGGATTTTCGGCTAACTCTAATGGCAGACTTTCATGCACATCGGAGCTCAAAGATGAATTACGTGTGACCGAACAGGTGCCGTCCATCCAACTCTATGGTTATGAATATAAAAATAGGGATTTCTGTCCAGATGAGGGACAAGACTCGTCAGCGAGTAATCGGCCTCCGTCCGAAGTTCCAATATCCACAGTTAGTGGGATGTGTCAAGATGCAGACCCTCGCATTCAATTGACGATCCCATCTGACGGACTACGATGTACCACTGGTACGTTCAGTCTTCCAAGACCGCCCAACATATCACTAATGCCGTTTCTTTCAGATTCTGCTCTACAACATTATGTGACAGAAGATGGATCTCGAGAGAAACTCGCTGAAGACTTTCGACCTTATTCACAGCAGCAGCACCAATCTCTACATCAGCATGTCACAGCTCCGACAAGTCCCAGTCTTCAAGATGTCTTCCCTGATATTGAGTCTGGTTCTCCTAATTTAAACTATCTACAAGTAACCTCTGGTGATTATCCGTCTGCTGATGATTTGGAAATATTCGCTAAAATGTTCAAACAGAGGCGCATCAAACTTGGCTACACACAAGCTGACGTCGGTTTGGCCTTGGGTACTTTGTATGGTAACGTTTTTAGTCAAACAACCATATGCCGCTTCGAGGCACTGCAGTTGTCATTCAAAAATATGTGCAAGCTTAAACCGTTACTTCAGAAGTGGTTGCAAGAAGCAGATTGTTCTACGGGTACCGCGAGTAACTTGGACAAGATAGCTGCCCAAGGACGCAAACGGAAGAAACGTACCAGCATTGAAGTAGGTGTGAAAGGAGTCTTGGAGTCACACTTTGCCAAACAACCCAAACCGATGGCTCAAGATATTATTCAATTGGCTACCGGGTTGGGACTGGAAAAAGAGGTAGTTCGTGTGTGGTTTTGTAACAGGAGGCAGAAACAAAAGCGTCTTAATCCGCTACATGGATCAGTGATGACTCCCACTGGAGACTCCACAATCGGTAGTATGAACAATGATAGCTCGGATGAGGAGCCTGACATTATAGAAGAAAGACAAGAGAAAATGTACGGTGATAACACAGACAGTATGCAGGACAATCCGATTGGATGCAGCAGTTGCGTACCTAGCCTGACAGATGAGCGTGACAATTACATGAACAATCAGCTCACTGCACAAGACTACGTTCCTTCAAACTCTGCTATAGAAGCCGTTTCGACCAGTTCAATCCAGGCGTCTGTCAGGCGTGGTGCCACAAAAAAATCTAAGCGTCGTCAACATAATCTACCTTTAGAAGACCTGTCAAATCGCGAGATGATATCTACTCATTTGCCTACAATCTCCAATGGCTGTTTTAATTCGGATCCAACCAGTTTCTCTTCCTACGGATCGAACATACTTCCATCGCTGCATTCAACATTCGGACTAGCTGCTAATCAATTTATGTCCCAAGAATCAAACTCGCTGTTCCCTAGTCTGGCCATTAATCCAGGGTCGAATTTCATCCAACCGGACAATATGCTAAACAGATATAGTGCGAGAATATTCCAGGAACCAAACATCTCTTCCACAGCCGAAGCAGCAGATGAAACGTCTGCCTCAGCTGCAGCTGGATTGCTTGGTTTGCATTTGAAATCACTGTATGCTAGTGGAAGTGCTCATGCAAACACAGCACGAGACACATTTCGAGAAGCTTCTCCAACAGAATCGTTCGTCTTACCAAACTTGACTCTAGGCTATTTGCCACCATCAATTCCAGCAACTCATCTACCGCCACCGACTGCCTTGCAGACCAACCTCTCAACAACTCTTCCAGGACTCAGTTTTGGTGGCTATCATTCCGATTTGTTTCGATACGATAACTCTGGAATGGATTCAACCTCTGATTTGTTGAACTATGGATCAATACCGATCACGACTGCAGACCAGCAATATTTGCATAATTCGGCAAACATAGCATCAGTTCATTCAAGTGCCTTCTATTCTCCTGTAAACAAATGGACGGACCAATGAAAAATAGAATCCTGTCATGTTGCCCGTGTTACAGTTTCGCCTATGTTTTGCGAATTTGTTTTGTGTTCCATCCCACTCAATGGTTTCAACCCAAATCGAACATATTGAGCCAAAATCTTGTCTTTCGAATTACACCCCTCCCTACTTTAAACTATCCAATCCGACAACAATCCGCCTGATTTTTCTCGAGAAGAACAATGGTTTCAGACGCTAGCGCACCAACAGTTACATTTTGTGAACTGAATACTACGGTAAGAATATGACTGTATTCTATTTGAGATGTTTTTCATGTAATACTTTTGTGCACTTGCGTGTGTGTTTACAGACGCTGTTATATTTGAGGTTCTTTGATGAATCAAAGTTCGAATGACAATCATTCTTACACTGTTTTCCGCTTTTTCTCTGAAATTCTCAGACTCGCTAATACCAGACTGTCAGATCGCTTTGTACATATTAAGTTTCTAATTTGTTTTTTTGAATAACATATTTAAGTTATACTGAGCATTTTCAGTTATTTTGAACCCGGTTCAGGTGATCTGAGTGCATAACTCATTTTAAGTTCGATTGTAAACAGTTGGAGATGTAAACGATTATGATTTTGGTTGCATTCAAAACGGTAGTCGAAATAGCTTCGGGGTGTTCTGTCCACTAGGCCATGAGACGTTGTCTTGTGTCTGAACAGATCAAATCGCTAGGTAATCCTTGCCTTGCTTTAAGATATTCACTAATTCGTGCAAAAACTTCACTAGTAGGTAAGATGGTTCTAACATCTATGCCGTATGTGACCAAAACGGTCGCTGATTTAAGTGACCGTCTTATTAGGCAAAACATTTAATAGGTTTGTATAAAGTTTGGCAATATCAAGCGCAACCACTGTAACCATAAGCAGTTTCGAATTAGTGATACCACGTGCTTAGTGATAATTTATCGTTTGCTGTGAAAAAGCTGGAAAGGTCTAGTTCATTTCTTGTGTACGTTTGTTTGAATGAGTAATGGACAGAACGTTGAATGTGACCGAAAATCTAGTTTGCACTGGTCGCAGGATTTTGAGTTAACATATTTATACCAATTTTCTCATAAGTATTGTTTGTTATTCTACCGGACGTTTATACAGGTAAAACAACGCTATATGGCCTGCAGTTAAAACGCCGAATTCGGGAATAATGTAAGAAAGCAATAGGGTTTTAGTTATGACATCATTTTTGTCTGGTGTTCACGTAAAAATTGTTCCCATTAAGCAGTAGCTTTCAGATTGATACACCAGTCAACTGCTGGTTAGAATATACGCCAGACTCTGGCTTAGCTGTCGTTAGCATTGACTATTAGTGTATGCCCTTACTAACACCGGGATGTTAGTTCAAAATCGCTTTACTTTCAGAAAAATGTGAGCTCTAACATCAAGAGTCCTCTGGCTTATCAATCAGATCTCTTAATAGCTTATCGCTAATGATATGATTGGCAATGTTCTTGATACAGTTGTGTTCTAGGATTTTGAAGTCGGGCAAACAAGTTTTAAGCAATGGAGTTAAAGTATTAAACTGAAGTTTCACAACTGACAAACGTATAGTCATTTGCCGTTGGGGCAATTGACTCCTTGGATCATTTGGTGGACTTTATATCAGACAGTGGGACGGGTGGGTAACCTAGTCCAAGTGTGAAAATTCAGGACTCCCGAAATGGTTTCCGTACCTCAGTTGATAGAACGGTTGCCAAGTTTGAGCATGCTGTTTCTGTCGCTGGTTCAAATCCAGCCGAAGCCCAGATTTGTTAAATTTAAGTCTCTTTTAAAATTTTCATTACGCTTTCATTGGTTAAATCAGATTGTCGGAAGTAATTTGTGCTGTTTTTGTGACTAGACAACCATCTGGCTGCTAACAGTGCGCTTCACCGGGATATTTCGTTGAAACACATGCCACTTACTTACAGATACGCATGAATTCAGTAAAAAGCAACGCCTCAGTCTGACCAACATGGTGGCCATTATAGATGTCTAAAAGTCTACTTCGTGTTAGTATGAAAAGTAGACCACAAGAGGGGCCACACAGTAGTTGCCGTCAAAATAACAAGACACCAACGAGGTAATAGTTTGTAGTCCATATTTGAAAGTATCCAAACATTCCCTTGCTCAAGATGTAAAGTTCAATTCGGTCAAAGTACTCTCGAAATGTACGACAAACAAGACGGCAAGTACTGGACCATTTTAATCTGCTTCAATATGAATTGGTCTACTCCGGAGTGTTTTGATTATCCCATTTTCAGATTCTAAAATCCGTTTAAAAGTTATCTAAGATACCTATATCTCTTCAGTAATTTGAAAAAAACCAATAAGATGAAGACTGGTAGATACTAACATTTCATATTGATTTGTCAGTTGTTTCCGTTATTAGTTATTTCTTACTGACCAACCAATACAAAATGTTATCGGGGTCTACCGATGTTCATCTTCTAAGTGATTAGTTTAAAAATTATATCCTTCATAGAGTTCACAAATGTTCACAATGATTTCACAGATATAGGAAACAATCCGAACACCATTTTATATGGCTATTAACCCACACCTCAGTTTTAACGAATATTCTGCAAATCTGCATAAGTTTACTTGGTCTATTCAGTGTATAACCACAGTATTGTTCATAAATGTATAACCAAAAGATTTTAGTGCTTGTGAACATGTCTTTGGTTCAATAACTTCTTCATAGGACGAGGAAAGTGGATATGAAACTCACAAAGCACTTCAATTTTTATCGCAAAAACAGGGTCCAATCGCGTATGTAATCGAGTTATTATCCGATGAATAGAAACCGAATAGAAATTATGAATTCTTTTAAAAATTCAAACGTCATTCCATGTAAGTCTCTGAAAAGTTTTCAACACTCACCACCTTGAGATGCTTACTTCCGGTTTCGAATCACTTCTACTCGTGTCCTCATTCTCGGCTCTAGAGTAATCGGTGAGATTAGCATCAAATGTGAATCCTCGGTTTCCAACGAAATGGCAAAAGAACAAGGTTAATTGTCACTGAGCACATTTCAGATTTACGCAACTGCTCAAAACCCACTATAATTTCGTGATAACAAGGCCTCGGACGTCTTCACCAGCATAAAACAATTTCAAATCAATGAAATGTTTTGTTTATGTGCAATGACTCTGTATGAATATCAAGAAAATTAGCTTAAATGAAGCTCTCAGTTATGCCCATAGTGGGGAACTGAAACCTTTTCTAGTAACACATTAGATTAAGCTCAAATTGTCCTGCAATGACAGCTCATTTACGGATCCACTGGTTGTATGAATCAAACAAGCCAAATCAGTGGATGTGGAGACGTAAATGACTTGTTGCTTCTGTGATCATCTTTGAAACTGCCCACTCTAAATGGAAGTAAAATGAACTACTGTTCTGAAACCAGAAGTCTGAAGTGACTGTTAATCACTTTGTGATACTGATTTTAATCCAATACACGAAGTCCCTCGCAATGAAATATTCATTGATCGGTTACACGTAGAGTAAGGATCATGATGACTCCCCATAAGTGCAGTCATCACGATTATGTTTAACCAGAATTATGTGAACACGTCTGTTACCATACTGGTTAACGTCGTGGAGATCATTAAAAGGAATTTGTGAGATTAGGGATAGTGGCAGATGGCTACCGTTGAACGGTTTTGGTTATCGACATCTACTTATATCCGTCCAGTTAGAAAATTCTATCTCTGATAAAAATCACGCAAGTCATATTGAGGAAAGTATACCATGCGCTACTCAATGTATACGCAGTGAATTCGAAAAGAGGTGACAAATTTGAAACATACATTTCTTATCATTCCCCTGGATTAGTGTATAATTTTAGGTTACTTATGACAAGGCCCCATTTTTGACGAGTGTTGAGAGGGAGGTAGCAAGGTGGGTGGTGTGGTTTTCAGATTCACCAAAGACTTTGTATAGTATTTCGTGTTCAATAACAGAAGTAGGATTCATTTAACCGGAAATATGAGTCTTCAGCATATTACCGCGCAGGACTGCGAAAATCTACCAACGGTATACGCTGTTTGCCCAAACAGTGAGTGCACTATGCTGACGAAAAGATCAGGTGTAAATTGTACCACACGGTTGATAGATTCAAACAACTTTGGTCATTTGTGAAATTTTTGTATAACGATTATTTTTCATTTCACCAAATGGTTTCGTTTATGTGCCAATGAACAATCGAGTTGCTGAAAGTGTTCCACTCCCTTTTTTACTGCGGTGTTAAGAACGAATAGGGTTACTTTAGGTTAGTAGCATACAAATACATACATAGTTCCTCCCACGACTTGGTTTGTACCACGAACGTACACACACACACACACACGGCTGAGCCGTATATCTCCTCATACTTTTTACGAAACAAATATCATCGAAGGTGAACGGTGCGGATTTTTGGTGGCCTTATAATAAAGGTCTCAATATTCACCACGGTATGACTCATTGAGCTCAATAAGTTTTAAAAATGATATTGTCACGTAGTTAACAAATAGACGAGTATTGAAATGTTGGCGGAAGTGACTCTGGTCTCTTCGTAATCCTTATAATAAAGCTGTACGTATAGTGATTATAAGGATATTAGAATGCCATATGAAAAGCTTATGGTTTTGCTAGGTTGCACAGAGTTAGTCACAACGTTCCCACTCCAAATAACATGTGACAAGTATTGATACGTAGATGGTATCTTAATAAACGTGAACAGTTTGAAGAGGTTATCACAATGAGTTACTGGTGACCTATTTGCGAAATGAGAACAACTACAACAGGATTAATAAAGTTACATCAAATTAAGTTTCGAAGACTTCTAGATGGTAAGAAATGTACTTTTGACACTGATTATGTGACAGTCGGTCTTCGGACATCCAGTGTTGTATAACCAACAGTGCGTCCAAAACGGTTGGTAGAAAATCCGCGCTTACTATGGAAGCCTTGCCGATGCTGTGATTGGTGAATACATAGGCAAAGCAGTTGTTTTTATGGGTTGACGTCAATAAGGTTTTTGACCAACTGCCTGTTCAGCAATCGCGCCACAGGATGTTTGTCATCGTGAAGTACTAAATCTTACTTATACAAGGCAATATCGGGCTGCCAAAAACGTCAATTCCAACAAGTAGAAACGAACTTGAACCAACCGCTGCACGGTTGATCACAAACGTTGTGATTCAACAGAAAAACAGTGTCGTTTAATGGAAGCTACCTAATACGGCATTCTGCAATGCAAATCTCACAAGGTGAACATGAAAAACGGCCACGTGATAAAATATAATAAATTCCTTTTTAGTATCCAAGCGGAAGCTCTTTTTTGTTTTTCACGCAAAACTTTGAACGCACATTTAAAACTTCATTCTGTTGTACTTTGACAAGTTAAAAAGAGTTGACCAATTCAAAAGACTCCTGAGTTGTTTGGGGAGTGGAGCTTTGAAATACGCTGCCTTTTACAATTGTGGTTAGCTAAACAGAGACAGTTGAACTGGGTACAATGAAAATATTGAGTATCTGTAATCAAGTTTTCGATCTTTGTAGTAGAATGTACGTCTTGATATTAAAAAATAACAGTTGGATTTTGCGATTGTCAAGTAATCTCTCCCAACTGTGTTTCTCACAGCAGCATTTTGTTCTGGATGTCCATCAGAGACGAGAAATTTCGGGACTAAAGTTAAACCAAGCAATCACTACGTTATATTCGTGTTATTAACAAAAGTTGTTTACCGCATGCGTTAATCTCATGTTGGAATAAAACTTTTTATACGATAATTATTCAACCGAAGATAAGTTCTTTTCAACTAGTTAGCAATCACATAGACCGTTTTTCACTAGCAGTAGACGCTCCACATTTCTGGGATAAAACGGTAGGCTATTCAGTCAATTGAGGGTTACGTAGATTACAACGGGCTGTTGAATTTTTATTGAAGATAACAGTGTTTTTCTTCTGACACCTGTCACTTTGATAACCAATCCAGGATCTTTTACCCATAAGAACCAATTAGTACAAAAGAATTAATCAAACATAGCTACACAATACAACCGGTGATTGTTCATATAACCTACTCATTAGGGTAGCACTAATTCGACTACTTAATGGCGATCGATTTGCCATCTGTGAATTTTTGTTTGACCTATACAAATAGGCAACAACACGTAAACTGTGGAGCGTGAATATAAATGTTTATCCGAATAGTTTATATATGCTTCCTTGTCGTTCTATACATTGACTGTAATCAGTTAGCGACAGAAGGATGGCTCTCATTTAGTGTTACCAAAATGGGGACGAGGTTTGTTAAATTTTACGAATTTTCAACAAAACCTACCCATCAATGACAACGTTGTCAACCTGTTTATTCTCGCGATGTGTAACTAGTTACTTTGAAGATGATCGGCCTTTGGCTTTTGAACCAGTGAGCTGGTTTATCCTGGCTTTCAACTGTCATGTCATGTTTTTTAACTACTCTACGAAATCGTCCCAAACTGGCTGAACGTCATTCACAGTTGCTTTCTGATTTCAACATCGGATAAGGTTTTCATCAAGCACCTTTCCACATTAAACATTAGACACGTGAATAGCCCTTGTTAGAGTTCGTCAGTTTTGTATGTCCTTATTAATGTCGGCCTTAGAATTCTGGGTAACATATTTCCTAGCCAACCGTGTCAGCCACCATGTCACTGATCAGAAGATAAACATGACGGAAGAATTACACTAGAAAGTAGCGCCCAAATCAGTCTGAACGCAAAAGCTGCGATCAGGTGTTAGTACTGTTTAACTTATATAGTTACATTAACCAAGAGTCATAGTTATGTTGTTACCATGGCCTTTAGGTGGCCTATGTCAGTTCCAAATCGCCATTGTATTTCGAAAGCAAGGTAGTGGTGTTCCATGAAAGATTTCTGAACTATTGTTTGTCAAGGGTTTTCATCGACTAACCTCCTTTTGGTCCCAGTTGCCGGATAGTCCTTATAGTTATGGTTGTATAATGTTCTGGGAGTGTTACTCCAACGATGGACAAGACGCTACAGCTGGTGCTGGCAGCAAGCATAGACTGACAAGCTAGCTATCACAGAACAAAAATCAAAACGGCATTCCTGAGCAAATTTTGCACTTCAATAAACAATCTACTAAATAACTATGGCTACCTTTATGACTGATGTCAAGGGAGTGAGTCGACTTGTCAGTTTACCACATAGAATTTTTGTAGTGCGCATGTCTGCAATACTAACTAGAAAATCAATAAGTTTCTTCCGTGCGACCTCCCACGAATGAGCAATTTGATGTCTGTAAGCTACTTTTGTAAGAAATGAATTGCCATGGGGCAGTTCATGGGTTCGTAATCGGTTGCTATGCTATTCCGGACAACCAAGCTACGTGATTTATTGTGTTTAGTTTATACGGTATACCCGGTGGCGATAGCATTGACATCGATTATGCTTAACTTGTTCATACGTGTTTACTGAAGAGAAGTCTTTGATACAGTCTGTTCACACTCAAGGAACGTGCAGCTCCAAAGTAGTCTTTAGATTTACCCGGCAATACGCCCGAACATTATCCGAACAAATGACACTCGCCACTGATCAGAAAATGATTAAATTTGATAACCAACGTTTATAGTCACCCTAAGGCATTAATACTCCCTGGTAGTTTTCGTTAAAAATTACACTTCAGTCCGCAATAAAATTTTCGTTTTCGGCAAACACCATTCCAATATACCGACTTCATAACTAGTATTATCAAATCCACCGTTGATTAGGTTTTTAGGATTCAACTGGACGCTTTGGCAGGTTTCTTTTGGAACGAAGCCCTGAATCCTGCGAGGGTTCGTCGGTGCAGATTGTATTTGCCCCAATCGAGGGTTGAACCTTAGTTCATCTCTCTGTGAAAACCGGCTGGTGAACACTGAAATGCTACTCGGCATAGTTGTATCGTCTCACAGTTGTTTGTCGTCGGTGTTCAGGGTCTCCGGTGGCGTTGAATATGACACGATTCCAAATTTCGGTCTCCACAAAGGTATGTAATAATCAAACACCATGATAGATGTAATGATTCAAGTGATTCTGATGTGGGGTTATTTCACACAAATGCCAAAGCCCCATTATCGTTGACACGAAAGATAACGTTGTTTGTGTTGAATAATATCGTTTGGTACCATCAATGAATCCGGCAACGATATATTATCTTTAATTACTTTATTCCGTAGCCATACGGTCAGCTGAGCACTCTCCAACAACACCTCTCTGTTCTGTGTCACTATACATCACTCAGCAAATGTGCCTAAAACAGTGACATTCAGTAATCACTTCGGTTCTAGGCTCCAGCCCGCTTTTCTTAGTGCCCATCCTATTCCAGCTCAAGAGACGAACTTTGATTCGCACGTTTGTGAGGGCACCTGCTGATCACATTGCTGTTGAGGTCACTGTGAGTATGGTTGAAACCTCACACTTCTAATGTGTCCATTAAATGCTTAAAAGGTCGTATTTTCTCTCGAATGACTGGGTAGATTCCGTATCAACGAGACAAAATGTGTCATTTGTGAACTGCAGGTTTGGTTCGTAAGTTCGCCTGAGACAGCACTAATCGCACACTGACAAGTGGTTTCTGTCACTTTTTCGGATCTAGCCCAGGCCCAGGTCTTGCATTCTTAGCTCTGTTCTGAACTGACGAACTTGCCGCATTGCCGACAATTAGTGTACTTCTAAAATTTCAGCCACAGTCTCCTGCGAATACTTTTCAACTCATTTGGTCACCTCGAAAATAACACTGTAATAAGTGACCACAGACTCATTTTAATGCACAAATGGCAATCTAGTGTGGATGAGTTACAACTGGTAACCAACAAAATCTTTGACTATTCACTAATCACCAACCTCTTCTAAACAGAACTTGTAAAACATATAACATGGTCAACAATTTTCTAACGTGTGGTTCTCATTTCATTCTTAAGTAATATGGGAGAAGCACTGTTTCTATACGTATTTAATTCAACAGGATTTCCAATAAGTGCCTCATCATGAAATTCGTTTTCGATCAACTAAACCAAAAGACGTCTATACAAGTAAAGGTGCTCGTTGGGTTTATGAAGATTAACGACTATTTCACATTGTAAGCATTAGATGAATCAAAGTATCCCGTGTTTAACGGTAACTGTAAGATCCAGATTTCGTTTTCCCCAGTTTTTCTCTGACAACTTCTCTGGTTTGGAAACTGTGCTTTCATGAACATCACATTGTTGTCGTCAATTAAAACGAAAAGTTGGAATAGTATAGTTTTGGATTGGATGGTCAGAAATAAAATTACCGTGCATCTTCATAGCAGGTTTTTGTTGTTGACTTCTTGAGAAACCCTTGGTTTGTGCGGAAGAAAAAAACTTGTTAGCCTGATCACACTACACCCCCGACAGTATCACAGTTCAACATATTATTACAGTTTACTTGATCTTAGCAACAGACGATATAAAGAAAATGACTTCTTGTATTGTTTCTAGAAACTTCCTGACGGGTATAAACTAGGCTTGTTTATTCTCGATAACCTTGCTGAAATTCCTGGAGCCATCCGATTTGGTTCGGTCTCATTGTTCTTCAGAGGGCAAAATTTTTGTAAACAGTCGGTAGGCATGTTGTTTTTTGATCTGACTCCAAAAGCACTAACCGACTGTGTTCAATTAGGCAAGTTGTCCTCTTAAGTCACAATCATGTTATGCGAGAAGGAGCAACCAGAAGGACTGAAAACTTCATGAGTCAATTCGACAAAATAATCGTACTTGCGAAGTAAGTTTTCACGATCAAGATCACTCCTGTCGGTCACTTTCACACCAAAATTTCCTAGTTGGTCAGTAACAATTATTGGAATTCGAAAGCAGAAAAGCCAGCTTTGTTCAGTTATTTGCCCATCAAACCACAACGTGTCAAAATGTAGCGTTACGAAAGCATACGGTGAAATACCCTCAGAGAGACAGTAGTCCAGACGAGCAGGAGACGGAGTATGCATAGAAAAACAAATCTATCTTGCAAATGAAACCTTTGTTAGGATGGCTGTAGACGATTTCTAGTTTTATTTGTAACCTACACCAATAAAAATAATGAAAGTATACTGTACGGCATGCGGTGATGATCATCGATCTATATCAGTGAGCTAATCTTGATGCTAACATTGTGTAAGAAGTTTACGATCAATAACTAGTGTAAGCGGACAGGGTGTGAAGAAGAGACAGCTATCAATTCGTGGAAATATGTGAATGTTCATTTCATGTTTTACGTTTCTTGTGTTCGAAAATCTGTGAGGAAGATATGTTTGTTTCGGTGGAGACTAGCTAAGTTTAGATGACAGCATAGCTGTTCTTCTTCTTCTCATCTTCTGTCGCTTCGCCAGCTGTGGTTACTACTCACCGGATCACTAGTTCAGAAGAGGTGATTGCAATTGTTGGTATGACATGGATACCACGCCTGTCCATGTGAAAGTACACAACCACAGGTTTGTAGATTAAGTTGACTGCCATCACAAACATTCTCGATCGAAATGATGCGTTTCAATGGGCTCAACAGAAAACGGAACTGCCTCAAACCCGATCCTGTTGATGCTTGAAGACAGGCAGTCTGAAAAGCGGCCAAATAGGTAGCCATCATACTTCGGATTGTAGTTCTTATCAACTTGGCGACGAATCATATAAAGATCGGCTGGATTAATTAATATGGGATTTATTAAGTCCAACAGCTTGGAGAACGCAGTCCACATCATGACTGCTTTACTCTGGTCACAACTAGAGAGGCCAAATTCACGTAAGCTCGGCATACTTCTCGATGTCACCTCATAAACTTTATTGTATAGGTTCCCAGTGTCAGATTCGAAATCACTACTTGGCCTCGATCAAAATGCAGTACCATAAAACCGCCCATTTGTATAAATCATGCAAAAACATAACATATCGAACACAGTTATTTCCATAGACTTTCCAGTTGGCCCCTTTCGAGCAGAAGCACTAGACTCGAGTTTCATTCTTATTGGAGCTGGTCAGCATGCATATCTTTACCTATGCCGGGACTAGAACCCTAGCCACGCTTTGATGATTTAGCCGTGTTGACCGCTTCATATTAGGCGCGACCGACTTATCATACATGGACGCTCAATCACTTTCGCTTGTAAGTACTGGCAAGGATATACACTGATGACGAGCTCTAAAGAGAGCGAAACTCGAGTCTAATGCTTCTTTTCGGAAGAGCCAGGCTGGGAAGTCTACGGGAATGCGACACCTGCGAGCAATTATGGTTTGTGTTCAAGCTATATGAAAACTAAAACCCCTTACTACTCAACAGTCATTCCAAATAATTGCTTGTGATCAGTGGACAGAGTGCTGAGTCTTGTAACGTTGACCTCTGATCGGTTAATTCACTACCAGCGATCGATCGATAGGTTATTGTGAGGTAGCTTTTCGTGTCTTTCTCGGACTTTTCGTATTAACGAATTATACAAGTTTTTAAATGGATTATGACCGTTTTCCCACTGTATTTGTAAACCTACAATATGTAGAAAGAACGGAAGGGATGTACGGGATGCAGTACAACAAATCCACTAGTATGATGAGCCACTGAAATGCTTTTATCGGGAACCTAAATGAATACTTGTACTTATCTGAAATTGTAAAGACCCGTTGGGTAATTTGTGAAACGAATATACTTTTCAGCAAAGCCAAAATGGACCTCTGAAATGGTCTTTAAAACCAACGAAAATTTAATCGGACATGTATGGTCTATGAATGAAAGAATCACCCCGGTCACACAGAACGGACAACAGGATTGGAATACACCGATATGAATGAACACCAAGATAACGATAGTTGTAACGTCATAAAACCATTGGTGTGTTACCGATAAAAGTTCACAGTGGCTCAAGTTAACAATCGAGTCCATCAAATGTTACAAACCGCTATAGTAATAGTATAATCAGCCTACTGAATCAGATTTTGTAATTGTTTCAAGAAATAATTTATGACAGATGTTCTCAAAGCAAGTGAGTAACGATTGAGACACAATCGGACTGTTGCGTTACTGTTGAGATTAGTTCTCCGATTACAAATAAAAAAGATGACTTCTTAGTTGGTGAATAGTCCCAGTTGGAGTGTGCACGCATACTCTGTCCATCTGGGGTCATGCACGGTACACAACAGTCAATCGACGTGAAGTCGAGAAAGAATAAGGCCTGAGGCATTCTGTGCGTACAGTTGGTCTCATGAGACTGTTGTGCTCACCACAGGAGGCCAACACACTGAAACAGAGTCAAATTTAACTGGTCACCCGGAGTTTACCATGATTACCTATGTAGTTTGATTGAATTAAATGCCTAGTGTTACAAGACAGAAGTTTACCGCCTGCCATTTGAGATGCTTGTTGGCGCTGATGCAGCAAGCATGCAGAGACGGGCGAAATGTCAATACAGAACTTTCAACCTCGAATATGACTCACAGCTGATCACAGTTTTACCGTTTTACTATACTTCCAGGTTGGTTCGTTCTATCACTGACGAGAAGTGGAACGGACGTGTAGTTTTGAATGTTTAATTACTTCGCTGTTTGTAATCTGAACAACACTTGCAACTGATCGCACGCTTCTCGGTCAGATATGTATTCCGACTAGTTTCTTTCCTAGGGAAGCGCCCTCCATAAAGTTGGCCAGTGGCAAATATCCTAGCCACGACTCGGACTTTATTTCAGACACACTTTCTATGGAGGTAACGATGTTGACTACTGCACCACTCCACAACGGCCTCAATCGCAATAACATCTTTAAATCCGTAGCCAAATTTGTTCGTGCTCATGGCCATGCACTACTGATGGGTTCTAAAAGGGGCAAAACTTGAGTCTGATGCATCTATTCTAAAGGAACTAAATGAACTGTTTATCCGAATGCAAAAGCTGCCGACAAATTTGAGTAATGTTTGAGTTACACTGACCAGTTCCCCGATTGCCCACCAGCACTTCAGTTATGCTCACACCACAGCAAAACAGCTAAACAGACGATCGATTTTACTGTGGTAGTAGAAAGCAAAATCAATGGAACTTGTTGACAAACACATGGAATCCGGTTTACTTCAAAACACTTTTGACAAATCACGAATAAGAGTGCCTTCTGAGGTTTCAACCGCAACTTAGGTTGAATAGGTTTGAAATGGACTTTTATTCCACAATGACCCACTAAGATACGGGGCATGCCGATATGTCTAGTTAGATATTACAGGCCAACTTGCGAGGGATTTTTCGAAGCGTCTTGACTGGTAAAGTGTGAAGTGCTGGTAAGGACTGATGTATACCTTCAAATGCACCGGCAGTTGGAATACTTTCGTTCACATAAAATTTATATACGTCAGTGAAAGATGTTCAGACATGCAAAATAATGGAAATCCAAGTCCTCACCTGGACAGTCCAAAATTAACTGTCCATCTGAGACTTACTGGAATTCTTAGATGTTCAATACCACTTTAACGTTTACAACACTAGTTTATGGTCACCACATATATACATGTATATAAACAATTCATTATCAGGTCCCACATGTGCATTCGGGTTATTATGGGGAGTTGACAAAATTCACTCCTAACGGTCGAACGGTGTTTCTTACTGAATTGTATAGCTTCAAAATTAACCCTCCAGGACACCAATTCGTATAACTCCTTCAGTATTTACCTGTGGATATTCACTCAATTGCGTATACTATTCTGTTTGCAGGTGCCATATCCATTCACTAGTTTTATTACTGATTAATGACAAAACATTACTGCGAAACGGATCAACACGGCCTCAAAGTATGTCCTTTTGTCAACACTATTTAGTGTGGACAAACTAAACTGTTCAGAATGCTTTTTGGAAAACAGATCTCAAGTATGAACTGAAAAGACTGGTTTTGAGATCGATCACTCAGTCGATTATTTTGTTTTTGGGTAACCATAACAGAATGTTGTGATTTATGAATCGAGAACGACTGCTGAGTGTATGTTATTGGATCTTTCCAAACTGTACGCGAACGTAAGTATATCTCCAGCATCAACCTCAAAGATACTATCGTCTAACAAGTTGTTCATCCACTTGTTAAACAGCCAGAATGTCTTCGGTTGTGTAGTCCACATTAAGCACAATATGTTGTGCTGTCTAAGAAGAGCATTAAGTGAGGGTTTGCGTTTAGCTTCGTGCAGTTTATGCCTACTAACCTAACAAAGAATAGTCATCAGGGCTTTCTTGTTCCCATGACCACTTGAACACCTGGTTATTTTGGAATTTCTACCAACCACCAGCGGTCTCAACAGATGCTGCTGTCAGACAGGAGTTGTTTGATTCCACTGGACTCAAATGGAGTACATTGTTCTTTGTACTCACCTTGACCATCGGCCGCAAACTTGAGATTCAGCGCGGCATCATTGATTCCATGATCATTTCATTTGATACGGCCAGGCTGGTGGAGACCACGGTACTTGAAAACGGTATTTGGCTTTGATGGAGCAGGTGTGTGCACCTACTGTAGAAGGGCTTGTTTATGTGCACCTGATTTTCTCTCGGGAGGCAGGAGTACAAGCCAACAAGATGGAGCTATTCGAGTAGTCAAAACAACCAACAATTTGAACCGGAATACCCATCGGGAAAAGTGTAACAGTGTTGCTACGACATTTAGAATGTCAGCGTTATAACGTGCATTATAATTAGACAGCTCCACCATTTCAAAGGTTCGGAAAGGCTTACAAGTCGTCTGCGAAAATGTCACACATATCTGTTTTATCCTCATTCACAGTGTTTACCACTTTGACCAAAAGCTGACTGTTATTTTGAAAATTCATTTGACCTTCCTAGGAATAACACCATTAGGCTTCTCGTAACAGCAGCTGGGAGTTACAGGATGACAGGCAGACAGACTCGAGATTCGTCCACATTGTAAGGTAATACACTCGACCGTCTACTGTTGAGTGGAATCAGCCAAATGCGTATTCCATTGTGTGTTCATTCTGAGCTAGGTTAGTTCTCAGTTGGTTCGCTCAGGTCATATATTCCCATTATGACCATTTCTTATTAATCGGCTGAAACAAGTAAGTTATTTCAACTAAGAAAAATCATAGTCTCGCCCGGTTTGGCCTGACAACCTGAAATGACCGGTTTTCATAACACACAGTGTGATAGGATAGCAATAGAATTGATCAAACTGAGCACAAAATACACAGTTAAACAGATAACAGCTAACAGAAAACCTGGGTCACTGATGAGTAGTGGGAAAGTTCGGTTTTCCTATAAACTAAACACCAACCACAACTGATAGTAGCTGTCACATTCCCATTCCTAGTCGAGGGATTATCGAATGGAGTCAACAGGACACTTGTTGTATCTCCTCTCAATGCGAACGAACAACCTGAGCATTACTCATAGGCGAAAATGGTTGACGGTCCCCATATGATAATTCGGTCGGCCAATGACCCAGTGGTCAGCAAGGCCGCCTCATGAAAGCATGGCCAGAGTTCTGGTCCCAGCCGTGGCAAGGATATGCACTACTGACGAGCTCTGCTGAGAGTGAAACTCGAGTCTAGTGCTTCTTCTCGAAAGGGGTCGATTGGAAAATCTATAGGAATGGAACAGCTGCGGTCGATTGCGGGTAATCTTCAGTCTGTAGGGAACCTGATTGTTCTACTCACCATCGAGCTATCTTCACCTTCCGAGTCCGAATATGGACAAAAATTAACTACAGACGTGGGACGAGAATTTTAATATATTACGATCACAGCCAAGACAAACTGAGATGTATCGCATCCACTCAAACCGCACCTAGAGTGGATTGCTTGATGCCTGAACGATGGACGTTGCAGAACGCAACGAACATCATGCACGATGTATGCCCAAACATCAGTTCTTTTACTGGGTTCACTTATGCACGGAAAGTGAAGTATAAACATATGGACGTGTGGAAGCATACGGGCAAGAGTTTCAAAATAAACAATCAACATTAAGTCACGTGGTCAAAAATTGTGATGGCGGATACGGATGTAGATGTAAAAATGGAAACAAACAACAAGAACAAAGAAATGCGGTAAGAAAGAATGCTCGATCGATGTAAATTATTGACAGGCTCATTGGCACATGCTTTTGAGCACTATATATATATGGCAAAAGTTCCGGAAAGAGCTACAAGCTTGTTTGTTTATTGTCCGAAAAATAACCCGAAATGCTTTAACGGGGTCTCGTTGGTGACCAAATTTTTGCAAATGTTTTGAAATTGTACACTTTGCAGTTCCATTTTTGGCACTCATGAACCAATTGGAGAAGTGCTGTAAGATACGAGTGTGTAATGTTCTCACTATTCGGTTAATATACTGGAAACCGCAGGTGCGAATAAATTCATGGAATATTTGTGATTTGGCAACAGTTAGCACCGAATCTTTTTCCAGAGTTAACTGAAGGCGTGTTGGTCGGTGCAGTACAATGGGCTTGGCTAACGCATAAATACTGTTTATTGCAGTCTCTGTTTCTGGGAGAGATTTTTGCAGTACTGCTGTGTGGGTGCGTCAGAAGTCGAGTGGCTCAGGAGACTTGTAGACAGAAAAAATTAGATGTCTGCTGGATGAAATCAAGCGTCTCAGGAATATGCTCATCCCAACAGATTTTCACGACTTCGATAGTACGCTGTTCTTTCAGTTTAGTATTGACTAGTGTTTCTCATGATATCGCCAGGGTGTGTCTGTTACCACCGATCAAAGTAGCTGACGTTTCAATCTCGCGATTACAATCTGGTATCTTGAGCCCTATTCAGAAGACTGGCAACTGGTAATGTACATTTGAATCAACGCAGTCATCTCCCGCCTATGGGCTACGCTGTTTCGCATATGTTTCGGGTGAACACAAGTTGTTCATATTCTGACTGGCTACAGCGAACTTCCGTTGCGCTCCGAAAGACAGAAGTACCGTCATAATGTAGAACGACGTAGCATGGTTCAGCTTCCCTCTAATACATGCACAAGAATTGTAAAAATTAAAGTCCAACGACTAGCCGAATCAAAGTGTGCACATTTTGTGCTGGTCAAGATGAATTGCGGTCAAGTGTCGTTTGTGGTAAGGCCTCAAAGACTAACGTATTTCAACTGTGGCGGGTTTGCCGACTCAAGTTAGATTCGTTTCAAAAACAATTCTAACAAATTTCGAACTGTTTTACTTGAGTTCTGTTAGAAGCAAACTCACTAACATCAACATCCGCTAGATCCTTCAATGCATCTATCACGTAAAACAGTCACAAAAATCAGTCAGCCGCCGGAAAACCCAAGGGATCTCAACCCCACAATGAACTAGTCGGGTGGACAAACTACCCTGACATCAGAAAAAGTTTCACATGACAACAACTCGTTGATCTTTCAGGGTCAACAGTTTAAGCTATTCGTGCCATCAGATAAAGTGGCCACAGATTATGATGAATACATCTATTGAATTTTACTTTGACTAACATTGTAACGAAATTTCTCTTCCAGCGACCTAAGTCACTTTCGTATGGAATAGAAACCGACCGAATTGCCTGCTGGTAAGGATTCCCAACCGCTGAACTCAAGATGATGAAATCTCAGAACTGGGTGCCATCACATAAAACCAAGGAATCGATGTTTTGACTGAACCAAAAGATGAATCATCGACCCTTTTTTAAGTGGAGTCCCACGTTAGTGATGGGAACTTATGGCTTTCGCTTGTAACAAGTTTGACCCTAGATTTCTCGCTCAGACAACCATTTCAACCGAACCACTTCTAACAGCGATGCGAGTTCAGCCCGTTAACTGTTCGTTATTAACAAGCAATTGTGGATTGATGATTAGATGGCGAAATCTAGTCATACTCATATAAGTCTGCAGAAGTATTGGTTAGAGGTTCATTGTACTAGCACCAGTAAACTCAAGGCTCAGACGACCGATTAACATTATTAATGTCTAAAAACTGAACGACGCTTTCGTCTAATGGAAGATTTTGCAACCGGGCGGATTTTACACTCGATTCCTCGCAAACTTACTCACTAGGTTCAGGCGTCGTTTTAGTTAGAGTTCTTTAATATTATATACCCTAGCCAAGATCCTTCGGGTAGAAAAGTCATTTTTCAGCTCAAATTCAGCGGGGCAACGGTCACCATGATTGGCCCTTCAGAACACGTACTGTAGTTGAACTTTCAGTCTTATCGAGGATATGTGCTAGTAAGAATTCCAAACAAGGGTGCAACTTAAGTCTGATGCATCTTTCCGAGGGGAGTCAGCTGGAACCGTAATGAGAGAGCTAGAAATAACAATCAGTGATGCTCACTTTCATCAACCAATATCTTAGAACATTCATCATTGGAACGATCTTACCCCGGTCTAAAACCATCATTCATATTGAGTGATAGGCGTAATTCGAAATTAGGACCTATAGATAAAACAGTGGATTAAAACACAGTTGCACACAATCCAGAAAGGATACCTTCTGCTTTAAGTGCAAGAAAATCGACTGCGGCGTTTTGTTTCAAGTGATTCCTAATGACACAATTCAACGAACAGACGACCACAAACTTATCGCATGTGGACACTAGCTCATGTCAGGTCGACACTAGTAGCATACAGCCATGGTATGATCAAACTGCCTTACGACTGGATCTGAATAATGGGACGGCAGATTTGCATCCGTCTTTCATATATGAAGTTATTAGGGTAAGGGGTAATATTCATCTTTCACAAAACATTAAAACCAGACCTTCATGGACGGCCTGGAATTCTAATGAAGTATAACTCAAGTCTGGTTAGTTGCAATGACAGTTGACCCGATTATTAAACTTACGAACGAATGAAAAACACTAATATCATGCAATCTGCTGTTCACTAGAAAATCCTAGCTAGTTCGGTCAACTATCTGAATTTATGAACTGAGTGTGTCTTGGGGAAAGTCATGTCATTTAAACTGGCTGCACCCATATCATGCTACAGACAGCTGAGGTCGTCTCTTTGTGGTACCATTAATGAGGTTAATTGGCTACTCAATTACACCTTTCCATCCAGACAGATAGTTTAAGCGTGTGCACGTGTACTTACACATAAGGATACATTGCACATTGTCAAGTTCTAGCTAACCGACAAGGATGGAGTATTGTTAGCCACAAAATACATAGCAGACTAAGGGCCGACACACGACCGTCCACGTCTCACTTGGGTAGATTCAGAGGCAAACGAGTTACTTCGACTGCAGACTGACTACGCGTTCTGTTTACGCTAGCCAGTTGTCAAGGTGCGCACACACGACCGCCAAGTGTACTGGCACCAGCAAATGAGCATTAAAAAGGACAGAACTTTTGTGGCTTACTCGGATATCCACCAGATGACCACAAAACGGGGGGCAATATGTGGGTGGTGGGAACATAAGCAAATCCTACGACACGCACTCATTGAAGCTTACGAACTTACTGTCGAATAACTACTTGTCACAGTGTCATACCTAGCTGTTTGTTGTAAGGAGTTTTGAGTCCGTCATGACAGTTTCTAGCCTGACTGCGATCGAAGCTAAGTTTGGCAGGGGAAACTTCAAAATGGCAAGGTGGATATCATAGCTGTGTATCAGTACATCCTATGTTGTAATGCTGATTGGTTCAGCAGAAATCTGGAGAACAGTTGACAGTTTTTGCTGAACAATTTCCACAATCTATTAACGTTAATCGCATATTAGTAATGATTGCTTATCATTTTTCATTAATGAGGGCAGCTCCGCCGATCTCTTTCATAAAGAGGCACTGATTAAAAAATTATTCCTCGCTAGAACCCGATTTAAACTGGGTGACGGGTTGAGTTCAGTCTACATAAGTATGCATTGGATACACTAAAAAGACTCGAAATTTTAGACCAAGGAAATACGGTTTTGAAATCATAGTACGACACCACAAAACTCGGAAACAACTTGGACGATAGGACATATATCTGAATACTGACATGTGTCCCTCGTTATTGGTGGTCCACACAGGCCCGTGAGCTACAAGTTAATCCGGACATACAAGAGTTACCATCCGATATAAGGTTTGGATAAGAGCCTTGGATAAAGGAATTCATTCTTTTATGATTTTTAACCAAAATAAAAAATTTCATTGAGACCTTTATTCCTGCGAGTCTGGCTTAATGCTTAACTGGTAGCTGATTTGAACTAGCTTGACAGTCACACCCAATACGCTCTTGTGCCCTTGACAGGACAACCCTACTCATCAAACTTTCGCATTCGGACTAGTCCATAACATGTATGCGTACGAGTTACCTGAACTCATGCGTTCGTTTGTATTTCAAAATCTGCGGGTCTGTATCCGGAAAACACTGCCGTGGTTTCGGCGTGTACAACCTATCCCATATCATGCCCCCTCCTAATGATATAATTCATCGTCTTTTTTGCCTGATACTTTTAAGCACTCTTTGAGAGCAGTAACTATCAAGAGTATCAGTGTCATCTGGTTTTCTGTAAACGTAGCATACACTTTTCTACAAACCGGTCACATTCAACACTCTGGTTCATGTTAGAAAAATAGCCACTACATGAACAGCGAGCAACACGTTCTGACATTTACCCCGACTAGTACGCTACACTGACAGGGATGTCTGCCCTCGCACGCGTTAAATGAAATGAAAGAATTGTGCTAAACCATAACTTGTCTAATATGAGTCCGTCAGACGAAGTTAACAGAGTCACATTCAGAACAAAATGCAAGTGGCTAGATGCAAAATTTTGTTCCCTCGGTTGGCAATCACACATGGATCCCTTTGTAAGAGAGAACCGTGTCTAACTATATGTTAAGTCATGATTTATTGGAACGTCTTAACCGGGAAGTTCAACCTCATACTCCTTGCTGAGAGGTGGGGGGATCTTCTCATGCGTACCAAAGTTGCCAGTTCCGACTACTGTTGAAATTTTTAAGTCAGTATGTAATATCGTTCCACATATTAAATTCAACGACATGCAACGCCTCTGAACTTTCAACCTATTTACTGGCCCTATTATCTTAATGGTCACATAATTTCGCAACAACAATACTACTTAATTCAGTAAGTACCCAGATGACCGGTCTGCTAAAATCCCAAACCAAATTGAATTGATAAATGGTTGTGTGCAGCACGCATTTTTACGTATGGTTTACGGAATCACTGAGCTGGTGGGATTATTCTGGAATCACTTCGTTATCCGAGGATTTTCTTGTTTTTAAAAACAACATACATGTATTGTACACTGTTTTAAGCATGGTCATTTTGTGCGTTATACTCTTCTCTGTTTTCTGTTACCGTTTAGCATTATTTAAAGCTAACTAGAGACTACAAGCGATATCACTTCGTGTTCGCAAATCTACTCCAGTGTCTGCTGTTAAACTTCAATCAGCTTCTGAAGAATATTGCTGTAACAGAGAAGTTTTACCCACTGTTTGACAGTCACGTATTGAATATGAAGGTCTGATACACTAGTCATGACAGAGTATTTACTTGAGCAAACGAAGACCGAACACACCGCGCTAGTCAGTATTTTTTCTGACTAGTTTCCATCAGTGAATTTGGAAAAAAACATTGCCACATATCGGGAAAGTATTACTTTCACAAAATGATCATTTTACCCGTTCCAATTAGCAAATTTGGCTTATATTCCAATACGTGTTTGAGCCGATAATTCAATTGCTTCGGCTAGCTTAGTTCCCGCATAAAACGTCGAATGCATAATTTGATGTAGCGCTGTCCTTTCAAAGTAACAAACGCTGTTTGTTCCACTGATGCTGTTGTTGTCAGTGCGGTCTCTACTCGCAAACGCTCCATTGTCAATGGTATCACATAAGTTCCAGTGTTCTGTTTACAAAGTGAGCAGCAGAAGTGGTCGGCATCGATTCACAATGAAGTTCGGCTGGATATTTGAATAGTCCTCTTGAACGGATATTGCTGACTAATTAAAGAAGCGTCTGAGAAAGCGGGATGTGAGACATGGGCGAACTAATTTCTGTTTTAACCACGAGCAAACTTACACAGTTTAATGGTTACGGGCGCACAACTGGAGATTGTGGTCACACACACACACACTACGAGACCGTTCCATAGCTAACTGGACTCACCTCACGTTAAACTGTGAAAAGCCCAGAGGGAACAGACTGCGGAGTGGTGCCCCGTTATTAGCTAAGCGTCTTTTCATTTCTTATACACAAAATTTAGGTGCCGTTTTTATCCGTTGAGCTAAAAGTATGGCAATGACCAGTGAACCGAGGTTGGCAGGCACCGAACGCCCATAGTTCTGCGATCGTTATGACCAGGACTCTAGGATTAGTCAAGAGACCGACCAACGAACTGTCCAACCAACCGGGAGATTTGAGGGTGGTTCATTTACCGGCATTGTTTCCGGTCGACTGAAACGCATCATCCATTTATCGCTGTCAAAAACTTACGGGTCAGAAAAATGAAATCTTTGGATTGTTTGTGAGTTTGAGCACACAAGGAGACGTCTGTCTGTCGTGTGTGTGTGTGTGTGTGTGTGTGGTAGTGCGACAAAACTTGCCCGCCCGTTCGGCTTGTTGGCCAGCTGCTAGAGGCAATGTCCAGTAGCAGTAGTCTTCGCCTACGCATTTGCCGAACATGGCGCACCTTCGAATTGCTGTCGCAGTTAGTCGACAGAATGGGCGTGTTAATTGAATTTATTCAAATTGGCCAACGATGGCAGCGACCGGAGCATCACTGACGGAATTTGAGCTGCCAGTCGGGTAATGCACTGAATGCACTGGTCACTCAGCGTGTGGTGTATGTGTGTGCGTCTGCTAATTAAAGCCTTCCATTTGTCATAGCGAATATTGGCATGAGAAAGTCTTCCAAGGTGTAAGGTAAAACTGTACCGCTCCGGTCCCTTCCTTCACATATGCACTAATGTCTCCTTTGAAAAGCAAGTAATCAACAATTTTGTTTTATGGGATTCACCTGCAAAATTCTGGATTTTGTTCGGATTAAAACCGCCTTCGTGCATGCTGTTTGTGTACTCGGTTAGAGTCTAGCTGAAACCCAGATTATCCCTAATTCGGCTTCACCTAAATTGACACTTGTCACTCTGCTTACAAATTAGTCTATTGGTGGGTGGGCAAACGCTTTAAATCAGCTGTACCCCTTTTTATTCTTATAAGTGGGTATGTATCTGGTGGGCGCGGCGATTAGACAACAAGTTTTAACCTAGATTGCCACACATGTTAAAAATTGAAACACTGAACCTCGTTTAACACATTCATGCAAGCAAAAAGAAGCCAATCATCACAAGTTATTTCGCGTGAATTTGTGCGCACCCACTTCACCTCTGATATAAATAGTCTGCACGGTTAAGTTTGTGACTGATGACGGTAAACGAAATGTCACGCCACTGTAACACATCTTCTTTCGGTTCTGCTGAGGACCATTAGCAGTTTGCTTCTTTCCAAACTTCCTTTCATTTCGAGCATCCACTCATGCTTGACAAAATTTTTTGTATAAAATCAGTAGGGACTGTGATCCTCTTTGTTGATTAGCACACATAACGACGAGGGAGGTGTCAAACCTTTGCGTTAGGTAGATGCGAAGAACAAATATTCTGAACGCTTCGTGAAATTATTGTAGTGAATAATTGAGACTATAGTCTGAACAGACGAATCTCAATGGTACTGAATTGATCATTTACAAATAGCTGTCCACTGGAGCTGGAAATGGGTTTGGGTGACTCATCATTTCATATACATTGGGTGGAAAGTTAGAAAATGCAGCTGGAAAATTGTACAACTACAACAATTTTCCCAAAAACTAGACAGATTTTTCCAGGAGGTTTAAAGAGAGAGTAGTGTTGCAATGGCAAGAAACGACTGGAAGAGAATAGTATTCAATGTTCCGACAACGACTGAGAATCATATACCCAACGGACATGAGACGAGTATGGGTACTAACTTCATCACGATTAGTTTCTTTACCCAGATTAAAAGTTACATACAGGTATTTTACCAAACAATCACAAGACTGTTCTTGTGGATTCTTCTGATAGACTCAAAGCCTCATGTCTGACAGTAGGAACAACAGAAATACCAGAGATCTCTTGGAGATACTGTACCTAGACAATTGTCGGGGAGGAAATTAGTCACTACCTGTGGAAAACTGAGTACTCTGTTAGGCGAAGTCTGTATAGTCTGCCCTTCGACGTTTCATTTTTGATGATGCCGTTGCTTAATCTGTCCGGTTTCGACGATGGACCTTCGTGATTTCATACAGTTATGCGACACCCCCCCCCGGATCGCTATTCTTTAAATAGGTCTTCACGCTTAATGGTAGATAACTAGAGGAGATGACTATTCATGAAGTGTTTCTTTTAGCCATAGTCACTCTGTTTGCAATTCGTGCTAACAGGCTAGGTTGAACAGAATACCGTAAACGGTATGAGTCACTTGCACAAAAATACACGCTCACTAGTCGATTACATACCGGTTACGAAAGGTCCACTTCGGAGCATACGTGTATTTTCTCTGTCCCCTCTTACTTACATTTTATAAGATTGAACATGTATTACAGTTTACCAGAATCAGTGAAGGACGTTGATCCACCTTAATGCTTCATCAATCATACACAAAATCAAAATAGTACCATATACGCAATTAACTCTTCATATGTGAGCTCAGTTTATCAGCATTTAAACAAACAGGTAGCTTGAGCAAAGCAGATAGAACATGAAAACTGGTAGATGCAAGCATTTCGTATTGACTCATCAGTACCAAACTTACAATAACACGGGTGGGCTTTATTTAAAACATTCGAGTTGAGGGGTGGAAAATCAATGAGCGAGTTAGGATAAGACATTAAGTCCAGGGAAGGGTCAGGTTCACGAACAGTTGTTTCTGAACACAGAGAGCTGGTTTGAGCCGATTAATTGCAACTGCTTCAGCGAACCGTAAGAATCTCGGATTGGAATGGCGCAACAGGATTT
>QNGE01003977.1:33888-71077 GCA_008508345.1 Paragonimus westermani
CTCAAACCAGCTCTCTGTGTTCAGAAACAACTGTTCGTGAACCTGACCCTTCCCTGGACTTAATGTCTTATCCTAACTCGCTCATTGATTTTCCACCCCTCAACTCGAATGTTTTAAATAAAGCCCACCCGTGTTATTGTAAGTTTGGTACTGATGAGTCAATACGAAATGCTTGCATCTACCAGTTTTCATGTTCTATCTGCTTTGCTCAAACTGCTCGAGGGAACCAATTGTTTCAAACAGGTAGCTGCCAAATCTGTATTGTACAGACAGTTTGAGTGATGCCGTCAATTCATCGTAACCCCTGTAAATGTACTTAAAACCGAATTGATGTTAAGTAATACCATTATGACACAGCCCTTTAGTGGTATCTGATGACTGCATGTACTGAGCGCTGGATGGTGTCAAATGAATGGCTCTCTGTCGCGCTTGGTTGACTGATTTTGTCCGTGATTTGAACAAACACTTTGGCAAGTGTTCTGTCACGTATTCATGTAAGCGTCTGCTCCTTCTGTCCACCTAACTGTCACCGCAGGTAAAATGGTAGATGACGTGAGCAGAAATAGCCATTCCCCAAAATGAAACCACATAAAGAATGGCGTATGGACTAATCTGGCTGATGCTTATTTGGATGTCGTTCTGCATCTTGCCTCATCCAATTTTTCGCTTACTAGCGGAAGATTCTAGTCTAGTAAGCAGCACTGAACGTCACACGACGTTGTTTTACCTATGACCTCAGCGATTGAATGTTGTTTCACTAAGATAAACTGTGAAGTTAGCTTATTTTGTTTCCCTATTACTAATAGTATTACTAATAGTATTTACTACCAATAGCTGAAGGTGACCCGCGGTCCAGTTAGTAACATATCATTCGGTTCCCTTCCAGAGTAAAGCTACCGATACCGTTTCCGGATGATACCGTTCATGTGGTAATTGGAGATAGACCTATAACTTGTACACTAAGAGTCCTACACATCCGATCAGAGCTTCCATATTCACACCGAAACATCAACCAGCCCATTTTGAAAAAACAGTGTACTCGTGAGTTGTTCCAGATAGAGCTCGCAAATTGTGTGTATCCTTGTCAGTGCTGGAATTTAATCCCTGGCCCGGCTCTCAGGGATCATCCCTGCTGACCACTGCGTCACTGAACTCACATTATCACATGCAATTACTCAGTTACTTTTGCCCGTGAGGACTGTGCAGATTGTATGACTGCCATGGGAAGCGATACCCTAGCTGTCCTCTTAACTGTAACTGATGACCTCATTGCTAGAACTTATCTCAGCTGACGTCTTGCTACCGGTTAAACTTCTTTCTTAGTTAGAATGTACACTGTCTAATTATTCTCATCTTATTGTGGATGTCAGTAAATTCCTGTGGATAACCTCTTGCCAACCATGTTTGTTGAGCGAGATTTTCCCGTCCTTTCACGCACTCATCGTCATTGATTCGCCTGGCACGTTGAACAGAATACTGATTAGGCCCTGATTGGGGCTAACTGACAAGAGCATTATAATTACACATAACACCCTCTACCAGATGCGTTATGATATACAGTATAGCTGTCTGCTCATCTTGTAAAAATGTCGACAAGTTGCAGTCTGCTGTTCGACTTCACTTCAGAACTCATCTGTGGTTAAATGTATGAGTAACTTTTTGGTTACAAAAATACTTGAAGTTACTCAACACGGTAAGTGTAACATACCATTAACTTGCCATCAATAATAACAGTACCGTTTGATATTTATCTTTTGGTCATTGTTTGAATCACAACTGCCTAGAGGGCTACAATCGTCACACAATGATTCTGTGAATTATGTTGCTAAGCCGCTCCCCGGTGTCAGATCACTGTTTGTCAAATTCATCAAAACGTGTGAACTTTTAACAATAAGGTCCATTGTTATCCTTGGTTGTCGGAGTTAGTGAAACCCTCAGCAGGGTTCTTACCATATTTCCTCGCTATGTTTTTCTCAGAGCTTATACTACAACTTGTGGATTCAATCGCAAGTGACTTTTACAATAATTCTGAAAGGATATTGGCGCGTCGGTCTCTTTGGTATTGGTCTACGCAGGAGTCCCGGATACTCAGAATTTAATCTATTTAAATTACCTCAATTTCGCCTAGAGACTCAGCCTGAGTATCCGTTTTTGTTACTGATAAAAGTATGCCGAAAGCTGACCAGTCACGCCATAAGAACAACTTTGTTCTCCTACGGATGATGATGCATTGAAACCCGAATTTTTGATATCACAAGACACGTAACTACGAAACTGAGTGGATAACTTGAACAAATGCTGAGATTTTGCATATTTAGAGGGAAGCAACAGGAAGACAACATCGTCCTTCTTTCCGATTCCGTTCATTTTCTACCCATGTCTTCTACGTGGTGTTCTTTACACGTACTTAACTGACGTCAAAATCCCTGTGACTATTGTGCAAGCTGGAGTTCAAGGTCCACAGCGATCACACATTTTGCAAGTTGCTTCAGTTAGCCATAGTCAAGTTATTGTGAACGCGATATGAAGCGGTTTGTGCGAACAGTAATGCATAAATATAAGAACTGTAAGTAATAACCACCTATAAATTATGAGAAATGGTGTGCAAGAATTATCGGCGATTTTGAGGTAACGTGAAGAGTCGATCCACTCTCCAGTGAGTTCTGGGCACCATTCTTTCGGCTGATGTTGAGGTTACAGTTTGCTCGTTTTACCGTTGACTGATGAAATTTATTTACTTTATTGATTCATCCCCATTGTACACTGTGTATACGTTAGTGTGCGTACGTACGTCAAACCTACAGATTGGCATAATATATGGACGAAACTCCAAGCAAATAGTCCAGTAACAACACATCCTGTCTCACTGTGTATCGGACGAAAACGGACTGTTCTCCAATCTTATGATGGGCTTTATGCGCTTTCACGTGTATCTTAATCATAGATGTTTGTCCATCATGAAAAACAGCGGAATACTACACCTTGTATGGAACGGATTTGTCGTGAGACAAGCGGATAACTTGTCATTACAGATCGCTTTGCCCCGCTTAAGTCTGATATGCTTAGCGAGAAGGTATTGCAACAAATCTGACATTAGTTTGATCGTAAGAGTTGCATGAAAACCATACCCTCTGGGAGACTGCCTTCCAAATGTATAGTTACGCTGTTTCTTGATAGTATCTAAAAAAAGGTGGCTAAGTGTCTTTGTTTCAGGCCGCAGATCCCAGATCTTCCTGCTCTGAACACTTGTCTGATACCGGAAAGTCTCATGTAATTGTATTTCTAACATCCGGATTACACATTTGACTATTGTGCCCAACTGGGCAAATCAAGTGTGCCGCTATGTATTTTATCGTCTGACGACCCAACCGCTCTAGGAGACAAGAGTGGCCCATGATGACATAGTATGAGGGATGTTGTGTTGTACTAAGGTAATTCAACACTTCATCGAAATTGAGAATTTGGTAGTGTACTGAACAGTTCTTGGCCATGTGGTGAGCTGAAGATGAACTTCAGACCTCATTCACCCTGGTAGATCATGTTGGATTTTAACACATGCATGTACAGTTTGTGTGAAGTAAATCAAATAATCAAATTATCCCTCCCATAATGTTTTAAAAATATCAAGCAGGTGAACTGACATCGACACAAATGTGTTTGTTAATTCAGTACTTGCAGTTGGATAACTTTGTAAACACTATTCTGAACGCAATGTTTTCGTCTTTCCACCATAATTTTCGGTAAAATGTTTTTGGGAGCTGTTAGCTTGAAACAGAATATGAAGGTCTTGTCTATCCAAAACTAAGCTGGTTTAGACCGCACTCCCACGAAAGAACTGGTACTTTAATGATTTGTCTAGGCTGAGAAACAGTCAATAAACGAATTTCCCCCTCAAGGGTTTTCGGCAAAATTCACCGCTCAACCTGCGACTTTAATTATTCCATTAAGGATTTCAAGTAGTTGTCTGTTTTCTCCTAAAAGTACAAACACTAAACCGAAAACGAATGCGCAGATAAATTCTCAAACGAACGATGACACTAATTGACACTTCGAACTGTTATCGTCTTGTCGTTTGAAAGTTCTATGAATTGTCCAGAAGAGTCAGAAACAGATTGCACCGTGACGGTCTGTTCCAACTGCTGTTGTACTGATCAAATGATACTTAACCCCCAAAACAGCCTCGTTTGAACTCAACCCCCAGTATTGCCACAGTGCCGTTCTCTGGCATTCCAAAACTAAAAGTGAGTAGTACTGTGTAGTATAACATGACAGTATGCTCAAATGTGATTGTACCGCAGGTTCATTCTGCTACCAACAGTGTTAATGTTAGCATCATCAACATTTGGTAGGTCCGTTATGTGAGTTGTAGATTTGGCTACCAACTCATAACGGTTGCTGCCAGACGAGAACGGACTGGGGTTTCAAATGGGATCGCCCCCGACTCGCCATGTTCTTCATCTACCGGTAAAATCGGTGTCAGTAGCATGTTCAACATTTCAGTTTAGTCCTAGACGGTAGCCTCTAGGTAAGGTACTTTTAGTCTAGTACGCAAAGAGATATCCGGCCAAACCTCGCTTTCAAAGTGAAAACATCCAAGTTGTGGAGCGCAGCTGCTTCAAGCAAGCTTCGTAACATTAGAACCTACGTTCCTGAAAGGAAATAACGGTGTTGTACAACACACATGAGTCACTGGGTTGTTCACTGACATAAGTTATGGTCAACGCTGGTTAAATTTCATGCTTTGAAGCTTTTATCTTCAATGAGCACCGCTTCGACTTGTCACTACAGAGCGTGCACCTTACCTAAATCCATCTTTCAAAACTAAATGTTAATGAATTCAACTTTTTTATCTGACCTGTATCTTTTAAAATTCAATGAACTTTCTGTCATCTTTAGAATGTACTCAGCCTCCTAAAATATAGCAGCTCTGTGACAAACAAAAAGTGTTACCCGAAAGAAAGTGTTAGGTTTGATGTTAATTAACATCGGAACTGTTGATAAGTAGTATACTTTCAGTTTTAAAATGTCTGAAATAAATGCAAATTTTAATCCTAGCACAGTTTCACTAAAGCATTAGGGTTTTATCTTGAAAAACCAGAAATAATGAAAAAAAATGTCTACCCCACAACAATGGTGTAGTAGCTCGCTTCTGTAATTTTACTCCGATGGACTCATTTGTGGTCGTGACAGCAGAGAAACAAATAGGTGATAAACATGCATAAAGCAATGACTGAACTTGTTGATAAAAAACATGGATACGTGAATAAAACCAGATGAGTTAACATCTCTGGTCTACGGACATATGCATCTTTTGAAGCAAGGCGGATAAACCTGGACAATGTAACTCATCTTCTCGTATGTGCCGGATTATGGTGGCAGCAAGCGGTAAGTTTGACTGCGTGCTCAGTCTTATCCCAACATCAGCGAAAGATGGCCTCAACAACATCATATTTTCTTTAAGTAGGTCTGCTATAGACTGAACCTGTGGATAGGATCATAAAATCCCTGGGAATGACCTCTAGTCAGTTTTGAGTAACTTCTCAACATCAATTAAAATGTGCTCAAGTTTTCCTTAGACAACCTACTTCGTTCACCACAGACTTTCAAGAATAAACTTGAAACCTGGTATGTCTTGCTTATCTTGTACAAACTTATTCCATATATGGTTTCTCAGAACATAAACCAACCATGTGACGCTCTGAATCCTTCAATTTGTAACATGTCGGTCAAAATCACTGCCTTGTGGCAAACGACGTTTTTATGGTGTATTAACATCTTCTTCGCTTACGCATAAACCATGAAAATATGACCTTGCCGACGTCATCCGACTTTCGAATAACTGCAAGAAGGTGCCTGGTTATTATCAATATGTAATTAATAATTCCTTGCATATGTAAACCTTCATTCGCAATTGCTTTCTTGGCTATCTTATGAGGCAAACTAATCAACATGACCACAGGGTTATATATGGGAACTCAATTCCGTTAGTCTCAAAGACTGTTTTGCCAACGGTTTCTATCGATACTCCACTTGTTAAAAATTTTGAGTCACACCAGTACGTAACCCGAAATTGTAGTTCATTAACCAAACCAACTCAGAGAGTCATTCATCATATGGTGTATCAGGAGAATAAATCATTGTCTTACGTGCGTAAGCCGACGGTGTCAACGTTATATATATATATATATATATATATATATATATATATACCGACACATTTATTGGGATTTCAAACATCATAATAAGTCGTTCACTACCCAATGTGCCCCAATTTTTCGACTAATTTAAATATATGTATACTAAACGAGTTGCATTCTCAAAAGCCATTGACCAGCTGCTGTTTAGAATAATGCTTGTAAAACGGTGAGTTTGTTCACATTTTAGATAGAGGAGCATGGAACGTAAAGTAATGCGTCGCTTTTCAAATTGTTACAAATTAGATTCGCGGGTTGCAGATAATTGTATACAGCGAGAATGGTGCAACTGAAATTTAGAAACATCCTGTGGCTGGTCTTGTGTTATACTGAGTTAGTTTTGTGTGCGACCTCAGCACCTAATCTGGCACCCAGTCGTCGCCAGTGACTCAAGTGGATATAGTTTTCAAACAGCAAATGTTAAACTAAAGCGTGTACTTTGGTTGGACCGGCCACCCGCCTTGTTGATGCCTTGAGCTAATTCCTGTAGGAAAACTTCGGGACAGATGGTCCTTCAATTACATTACACAACGCTGTCTCCTCTCACTGGTTGTCCGAGTTCAGTCACTCTCATGGTTATTTGCTCATGCGACTCAAACAGAATAAATTTTGTGACAAGTCAAGTCAAGTGTCGGAGTTAGTCGGGGTGGTTTGGTGATCGGTTGATGACATAATACCACTAGCTCATTGCCAAGTTGTCTCCCTTAAGATCTCCTAACACGTGGTTGGGATGAACGTGGTCAGCATCCGCGTGTTCAAACAGATGGCCAGATCAACTAGCTCCCAAACACCTAGACCGTCATGCAGACAGATTACCCGCTTCTGTTTTTCATCCAAACCATTCACGCAAGGTAGACTTCAATAACGTCAGCTTACAGTGTGCTGACAGCTCCAGTGAGTGGCACGTGAACTTTCGACATGACTTGAAAGAAACGGCTGTTTAGAAAAGACACGTTCTGTCTACCCATCCCATGGTCATTTGCACGGGTCATGCCAGACAACGATCATCATTTAGTGAATGTGAAGCCAGTTCAAATAGATGACAGTTGTGTTCATCAATACTGGATGATTGTAGAAATGCAGAATATCGTGCGAGATCAGCAATCTCCTCATTTGCAATTGCTTCACATCGGAACCAGTCCTACTAAAATTGATATCAATATTTCTCATAGTTGTGTTGAGTAGGCCGAAGTTTCACCGGTGTACGTTGATATCCGAAAGAAAGACGATTGACCACAGTCCCACAGTAAGTGTAAATACGCATAAAATTCAGTCAGTTAGGCTAATTAGTTACGATATTCACTAGAAAACTAGGCGAACGCGTAACATTATATTAACCTCCGATCTAAAATGAAAATACCGTTTCCAGTTTCGGCTGGTCTACCCGAATAAGTCAGTAATTTTGCAGTATGGAATGTGAAGTTTCCTTAGAGGACTTTCGGAACGAGAATATAAGCACCGGCTCAAGATGTTAACGTGTCAACCCCATATATGAAATTATACCAAGGTATTCCAGTCAAATTGCTTATGATTGTCTTATGTTTACTGAGTAGTATCTGACGATGGCGCATAAACACTAATTCCAAACTATCCTCAGTTCATGTGAGTCGGATAGCATCAATCTACATATGAGTGTCAACGGTGATGTATGTGCACCATTCGGAGGCCAGAGGGCAATGCTGTGGATGGAAGAGATTTAAAAGTGGCGCTGAGAGGTCCAGAAAAACGACAGAGTAAGAACCGGTGCCCGTTGGTGTGCCACGACTGAAGTTTAAGGAACCAACTAGCAAACGACTATTGTGGAGTGCGTTAGAAGGACGTGAATTATTCGACTGTATCAACATAAGTATCAGCATCTAAATGAAACAGAAAACCATGCAGTTGGAGCACCAGCCCACCGTATTTTATGGGTTTGATATTAGTAAAACTTGGTAAAAGCATTCGCATACATATAAACCTCCAGTGTGTTCCACTTCGAATGAAGGCACCAAGCACGAGCTTTTGTTCTCGCTAAAAAAATCAGTCATTAGTGTGTGCCTGCATTGTACTCAGATCCGTAAGTTTGTAGTGTGCGCCTGCTAACAGCAATTCAGTAGGCGTGTTGAAATAAGCCCATCCAAATTTGAGACAGAACTAACCTACTTAACAAAATGGTGCTCTATTTATAATCGGAACACGATCATCAGTCTTCACTGATGCTATTTCCGTTTTCTTATAGATAAGCTTTTGGATCCCAGTTTTTAATCCACAGTTGTGTTCCTTTCCCTTACTATCAAGTCCGACCCATGTGAATCCAAGTACGACGGTTAGGAGTTGTTGAAGGCCATTTGTCACGTGAAACACCGTGTCCCAAGGTTACTCGTGTGCATCTGTGGTTATATAGGACCGGATGAATTATTGTTCCAGTGGACCGTAGTGCACTCCCACTACATACAGTGACAAGATAGTTTTGATATATCTAGCGCACCGATCAAGGTACGGAATTACCGAACCCTTATGACGTTCACTTAACGTATTGAAGAATCATTGAAACAGTTGTTCTTAATGTCTTGTTCTTTGGCGTCACTGTATCTCATGATGAGACTGCAAATTTGTGATAGGTTTCCACTGATCTGCAAAACTATCGGATTAGTTTATCTCTGGAAATCATTATAATTCAAATGCATCATTGGAGCAATCTCCTACCCACCGTCCTGAGTTAAGAACACTCGGAAGACTGCTGTGGTAGATCGCTTGGAGTTAGCTTGCAATTATGAGCTCGTGGATATAAAGGCATTTTGGGTGAACCCAAACATAACATTGCCCTGCAAAGCAAGTATTAAAAATAAGATTTATCGATCTAGTTTTTGAGAATTCCAGTCCGAACCCCCAACCTAGTACCGTTTCAATTACAACATTCAACATATATCCTGTGTTTTCGTAATCCAGCAACACGGTTTAAACCGGTACATATAAAATAAATCCCGCTTTGCTACTAAATATTGTTCTCCGGACGCCACTGACAAAAGAATGTCATGAAAGGCCATTTCCAGAATCGATCGCTCATTGTTAGTGGTAACATGTTAACTAAGGACTGAACTGGAACCTTGCAACACCTAGTTTCTGGGCAATTCGGAAGCGGGAAGTTTCGTTCCATATATACATATATGTATATACTACAAGCAGTTAGTGTTCGGACACGTGCGGATTTACTGCTAAGTGTTCTGCCAGTAACAGATTCCGTTTCTCATTGTTACACAACGGTTGTGATCATTGTATTGTCCTTTATGGAGTTGCAATTAGAGTGACAAAACAGAATGCCTTATCAACCTTCCGGGAATTTTTGTTTCTCTTACAAAACGCTCATAGTCGCCCAGCTTGCTGTGCTGTCAGCTGTGCGATCAACATAGACTCTTCCTAGGCTAGTCCACTGGCTAAACTATTTTCTGTCTGGTGAACACCCTTTGCTGGCTTCTCACTCGTCAGCTTTTGTCAGCTCTGTGACCTCTGTTATCATTGTGTGCATATACCCCTGGGCACTTGCATATACACAAAACCGATGTTTCCAAAACACGTTGTAGTGTGTGTGCCACGAGTGGTTATTGGGGAGAAGACTCAGTCGGACCGGCATCATCAACACTGGACTTGAATGAGCTTAGAATTGTGCGGTTCACGTGATGGATCGCTTACAACTCCATATCAAACGGTATCCACTATTATACGATGAGTGTGACAGAGTACAGCATTGTGGAAGCAGATTTGCTATCAAAATGACTACTCGGAAGGATAAGAGGTGGTTGTTCCAGTAATGTCCGTGTACAACACTTCATTGAAGAGGCACCTTGTTATGATCGATAGCCCAGTTAGTACGTAAGAAATATAGCAAAAAGGTCAATTCAAAACTTGTTAACCTTTAATGTGTGGTAATAAATAGGTCTGTATTTACACTAGGTTATTTTAGACGGCCACATTTTAACAAGTACACCTAGTTTGATGCAATCCCCGGCAATTGATTATCATTTATTCTGCATGCAACTTTCACAACACAGAGGTGCATGAAGGCAACGACACTTGCTGCAACTCAGTCTGTCTCCTGGCAATTGCAGTGGTCACCAGAATATTAAGTTCGTCTGGTGGCACTGATTCACTAACCTTTGGTGTTTCAGGTGAAAGAATGTAGGTGTTTGAAAACAAATGGCTTTCACGCTTTTGAGATATCCACACTTTATCTCGGACTTACTTGTAAATTATTCTACATAGAAGCCTCGAATCATGACTAAATTTGCGTCTCCATTGAAAACACTTAGCCTTGCCGGTTCTTCTGAAGGCACCGATTCTACGAGTGGTTTGTGCTGTTCATTTCGGCAGATGGGTGCGAACGGCTTAATCCGCTAGACGAATCCTCTACGTGCGGTTTAGTGAGACGTAACAACTCGTTTTCAGTGAAAGGCTGTTGTCCCATCCAGCCGACCGTGTCCGATATTCTATTAACATGGACCTTCGAGTCGGTGTTGGCAGACCATGCTCAGATCGCCAGTGAAGTGTGTGCAGGGGTGTATAGGTGATGCAACCAGAATAAACACACCTTGACAAGGTGAACTCACACCGTAGTTAATTTGGCCTGACAACACGACCAACCAACACTGTGACCGCAATGAACCAGAACGTAAGACCAGCAACAAGAAAGAAGTGACTGCAAAACCAGCTTAGAAATCATGAGTGGAAGGAATGGAATAATTTGTTCCCCAAACTTAGCAGAACGATGCTTTATAATTAAGACGAAATCTATGGAAAGCGATGATAAATGTCTGCAGCCAAGCTCCTCGCATTTATTGCTGTAACCAGTTACATCAATAAATTCGTAAACAATTTGAATCCATCTGAAGGTAACTGACTTAGACTTTGAGGCATCTGATGGACATTTATTGCACGTGCGCGAAATGTAAGCCATGTAGGGAAATTCCACAATTCTAACCTCTAAATAATCAGTGAACATTTCGATGAGAGGGTAATCAGAAAGCGCTTGATATGAGGTCACTGGCGCATTGGTCAACATAACCGCCACACCAAACCGTGACCGAAGTGCAAATTTCAATCGGAGTAAAAATACGTACTATTGATGAGTTCTAGTAAAAAAAAAGAACGCAACACATGTGTCGTTTTGAAAGGAACCGCCCGATACTTTAATGCGGATATGAGAGCTGCAATAGTATGTGAGTGGCATTCAACTCGTAGCAAGTAAAATCCCCCACTATTTAACAGTGGCAAAGGTATTGCACAGCAAGTTTATGCGTTTTCAACCCGAAGAGAAATCCTAGTAGAGGGATCATCAATTAGAGTTAACAGGACAGTTACTGTGTCTCCTCCCGAGACACTCGGGTAACCTGAGCATTACTCACAAGCAAACATAGCTCGGTGTTTAGACGTGACGATTCAGTCGTGCCTAACCTGAGGCCAGTGGTGCACTGGTCAATAAGGTTGCCTCATGAAAATGTGGTCGGAGTTCTAGTCCACGCCGTGGCAAAGATATGTACTACTGACGAGCTCTAATCAGAGCGAAACTCAAGTCTAATGCTTCTCTTCGAAAGGGGTCGACTGAAAAATCTGTGGGAATGCGAAAGCTATGATCAGTTTAAGATGATTTCCATTTTAGATGAAAACCCGAACTTTCTATCATTTACCAATAACCAAAGTTTCGCTCAACAAGTTAATGATTCCTGTGATTTCAAGTTGGAGTAAAGTCTTGGTCGAAGGACCATTCATTTGAGTTAACAGACAGTAACTGTCTCAAATCGAGACGATTGAGCAACCTGATCATTACTTACTGGCTAACGTGGTTGAGTGTTTGAATACGATAGCTTCGTCATGCATAACTTGAGAGCAGCGGCTGTCTCGTGAAAGCTTGGCTGGAGTTCCGGTCCCGGCCATGACAAAGATGTGCTCTATTGGCAAGCCTTAAGCAGAGTGAAACTACAATGTAGTACTTCTTTTCAGAATTATTTGTGGGTTGGGTTAAATTGATACCAGCTAAATCTCTTACTGCTTACCAATAAGCAGGACAGGATTGAATAAGAAGAGAGGCAATGGCGCGCCGCATGCTAACACACTGAAACAGCGTAATGACAATAGATAAATATACGGACGAATATCAACAAAAACAACCACGTATGGGCAGAAAGACAGACAGACAGCAACCAAAATCTGTCGTACGCAGAACTGGGAACGGATCTGGTCAACTGAGGATGTTAGTGGAAGAGATGACCAAATGAACTGCATTATGCGAGTGGAGACACCGTAATTGTCCTGTTGACTTCAGTCAATAATTCCATGACTAGGACTTCCATTCAAGTTGAAATCTCGGAAACTGTGGACATACTGAAACGCTACTAGTGTAGTGAGGACAGAGGTCGCACCGTACTACTCACACCACTATTCAGTAGCCGCTCGGATCGAAATGATCGCGGGATAAATACGGGAAAGATACGGGAAAGATCGTTGGAAGGCAGAATGATATTCAATGGCTTTCGCCACATGACGGAACTGAGAAGTGGTGTCCAAAGCGACTGGAGCAACCTCAGATGAGTGCAGTGTGCAAATGAGTGTTTTTGTTTCTAGTCCCGTTAAGAGGCTTAAGTAGTGTACTGGTTTCTCCAATAAAACAACCTTTGTGTCGTCCGCCTTCTGGATTCACAACACTAGTATTAAAACCGTCTTCTTTATACGTATAACCCTGTCCAATAAGTTTTATACCCAAAACAGTGTAGGTACAGGAAGTTATGAACTTTCGGTTCTTCTCTGTCGTGTACAAAATCAAGACAACGTAAAGCCTTCAACAATCTCGTGGTGAGACTAACATTCAACCAAATTTGACAATCCAGACAAACTAGCACACTCGCAACACCCTGTTCATAATGAAGCCGAATTGACGAGAGTTCGACACGCACAATTAACCATCCTTTTCTGTACGCCGTTAGTCTAACCGTAAGAATTTAACAGTTAGTATTTTCACCCTTCAAGCACACTTTTTAAACTGAGTTAAGCGTGTTCGACTGAGATGAGAAGGTGCAAACTATAGACCCATTGTTAATTACGTGCGCCAATTGCCAAATTCAACCCTATTATCGTTTTGTGTCACACAGTGTTTCACGGTAACAACAAGAGAAACATCAAGTCCAAATCAGTGGGCCGACTTTTTGACGTTCAGAAAAACAACGAATTTATCTTCCGAAACACCCAATCTACACTGTATTTAGAGAAAAGACCTACTCTACATAATGACTTCATTTTACGTAATCTCAAGGGTCATACTGGTGTAGTCATTGCAGAAACGAACTAACAGTTCCAGAATGAAATTAAATAACAGTCCATGCTGTTTGTAAGTGACACGTACGTATAATCTTTTAAGAAACAGTTTATCAGCCGAACGCTGTTTAACCAGTACTGTTGACAGACTGTCTGTGTCTTGTGTTTGAGAAAGGCGATGATAATCCACTTTTACACATTTTGACTAAACGTCATTCAGATGGATTATTTGCTAGCGTGTAACGAGTGTTGTGTTTTGCCTCAAATCACACAGAATGTTTTTATGAGCTCACTCTACAAACCTTTCAGTGTTACTTGTTTAAGTGCCAATAGATCTGGTTTTATTCTGACCGACCACATTTATCAGTCAAGCTTGTTGCACCGGTTACGTTTTCAGTGCCGGATGTGATTACAGAAAATCCTAGTAATGATGTGGGCTCCGTGAGAAACACTTTGGTATATTCAGCTAAATTAATCATTCGTGGGCATCGCCTTCTGACCGGGCAACACGTGGATAATATTTCTTTAAGCACGATCAGCTTTTAGCACAGATAACAACGTGCCTGTGCATAACATTTGAAGTGGACAGGTGCAGTTTGTCAGAACTAAATTATCTTGCAGAATTAGTAACGTAGAGGCTCAGTATTCAGTGAATAAGTCATAAAAAATGTACGAATTTTAACTGTAAACCCAGCGAGATATCCTAAGAATACGGGAATATTTCTATCAGGTGTTTTGTAAGATCAGTTGAACGGAAGACGACGGATTGGAAATAATGTTTTGATTAAGCAAAGAGTATGTTGCCGACACGCGAAATTAGCGTGCAACATGGTGAGTAGTAAGACGAAATGATGATAAAGCGGAACAATGAACCAGTGTGTGGCGTGAATCGTACATTCGAGTACGCGAGGTATCTATCGGTATCCTAACACTTTCAAGCAAATATTTAGGCACACGTGAATATTCGTAACGAAGAGGGTGCGAATGACAGTCGGCAATCTAACATAGTCAATAATAAATAAACAGGATAGCTGCAGAGCTCTCCTATAGAAGACAACCGGAGGGTCAGCTTTGACAATATAGCAGTGTTTCAGGTGGCCAAACCCAATGACACGAGTATGAATGGCCTAATTTATTTCCGCCACACAGTTCATGCCTCTGATGGGTGAGAGAGGAAGAACAGCGACTAGAATTGATTGGAGGTGGAGAGTTTAGAGGGTTGGTAATTTTGGGTAAACAGGGGCATCGCAAAGAGGCAGTTTATAGTCGACCTACTAGGATTGTAGCCTTAATTGCGATCCTCGTAGGCGAAACTGAAAGAATGTTAAATTTTCATGCAGTTTGCGATGTACAACCCTGACGTTCCACATAGATGATGGATGGTTTGCTCACAGTGTCTAAAATATTCAGTAGTCATCAATAAAAAGCAATAACCTTACCGGATGTTCGCTCCGATTTTGTTCATAAAATTAAGTTTATTTAGAACAAGCTGCTGGTTGGCAGGATCCACTACAGGTCAGTCATCTTAAGCTGACTCGGTAAGAAAATACAACGACAAGAAAAACACTATGCGCAAGTTGCAATGGTCTCCACAGCCCCTGGCCACGTCGGTTCTGCATGTTTGGCGCCGTCGATACCGGCGAGGTCGTGACCGCAGCCCAACTTGTACGAATGTCTGGGCAAGCTCTTGCTGATCGACCATCAGATCCTACATCAGGTATCTCAGTGGAAGCTGGCTTTGGTTTGTCGATAAGTATAACCCCACATTTACCGCTGTGCTCCAACATGAACGTTTTGGTACGACATGTGAGTAAGCGGAACGAATCTGTATACGGCGGTTGCGCACGAATCAAACGGGGAACAAGTTGGCAGACAAGGATCTGCACACAATGGCGTCGTCTGTGCCTCTGATGAGGTCGACCGGAGTGGTTTTATGTGTTAGACCAACTGTTTACTGTAATCGAACGAAGTTGGTGGGCCTCGTTTTAAGTGGAGCAACTATCTTTTACGGTAAATGTAAGGAGCATCCATAAACTAACTGAGCAGGGGTGGTATCTAGGTTGGCTTTCAACGTGTCTTCAATATTTAACGAGACTAACGGTAGGAATTTGTACAACAAAATTTTGTAGCTAGCAAGTAAAGAAGTCTCCAGCTGCCAGGCGATGAACTAGGGGTGCAACTTCGGCTACATCCTAACGCGTTAAGAAGCGGTGTGATCTTAAGTTCGAAATGTGACTCGCGGTCAGTAGTCACATAGCAAGACTGTATGATTCTACGTTCCGAAAACGCTTGCACGACAGTTTTTGACCAAAAGCTTAGAATCGGTATAGCTTCTGGCCAGCAAGTAGACTTGTCTGTGCGCATCAAGGTATACGTATACCCACTAGAGAGTAGCAAGGGTCCGACTAGGTTAACCTACACATAATGGAAACGGCCGTCAGAGGGCACAAAACTACCATATGCGGCACGTGTGTAGTGATTAATTTCAGACCGTTGATAGTACCTGCACTATTTGACAAGACACGAATGCCACCACTGACATCGCGCCAGAAAGATGCCCGGTGACCATCTTGATTATTTAGCGTGAACACCGATGAGACGTGTTTTGCAACGTGTCAAAATTGGACTGCGGAAGGCAAAAGGAGTAACCGGGTAAGAGATATTTCGTAAAGTGTCACAAATTACCATCCCTTTGGATGAATGCATGGGGAGAACCTGACCGACGGAGTTCTATCTCCGGTTCGTTGACCTGTACTGACTCGATCGCTGCCAGATCCACCGAGCTGTCTGCCCTACTGGCTGTAGCACTGATGTTGCAAGAAAGCCTCGAGGAACAAGTTCGAATTGTGACAGATATCCGTCACGAACTGAACGATATACTCCAGCTGTTGAGTCTCTCTGGAGGGTACCTGTCGGGTGTCGAGCGCAGGGTGTATGCTAGAGGTTTGTGGCCCGCGAAGACGGTAAAACTTCTGTCTGGAAGAACATTTAAAAAATGGCGGATTTCGGGATGTACAGTTAACTGTTTCTTTCCGAAAGCACAATATCTTGAATCGGCTGGTTGTAACAGCTTAGGAAAAATGGCCAGTCGTCACCGATTTGCTGCTTCAGGACAGCTCCTACAGCCAGGTCTGGTGCAACTGCAGTTAACTCTAAACAGGCGACCAGGTAAGGATGTAATGGTGAGGCTATATTGGAGAGAGATGTTTTTAAGTTATTATAAGTATTGCGGACGGTAGCTACGAATAAAAATGAGCGTGTGCTTTCTCTGAACAGCTTAGTGAGTGGTTGCATTAGACGAGCTCAGTCATGAATGAAACGGTGATAACTACTTACTAGACCATCGGAACGGTGAAGCTGTATGAGCGGATTGAGGTTCAGCCTTGCTCGTAGATACAATGCGACCTAAGAAGTTTAAGTGTTCTGTCACCCCATGACGTGACAGACGGGCAAACAATGAACACGACTGTGCGCAGTGTTCTTCTGTGATGAACTAATGACCAAGATACTATTCAGATGCTAGTAAACACCGTCCAGTCCAAGCCATAACTCGTGAACAAAACGTCTGAAAGTATGACCAGCGTTACTGAGAAGAAATCGCATGCGTAAAGTTGCGGAACGTCTGGATGATGTTGAGGTTTCCGTCTTTGAGATGTCTTTGAGGTTACTGGAATCTGGCTATAGGAGCAAATTAAGTCGATTTTGGTGAATATTTGCATTCTTGACAGTTTTGTCGTTAAGTATTGAATGTGAGAAATTGGATACCTATCGAGAGTGGTTGCGTTGTCCAGTGCCCAATAGACACCACATTAGCGCCAGTGGTTACCCGTTTTTTGTACACCAAGAACGATGCCTATGGAGTAGTGGACGGGCGGATAATACCGAACAGAAGCATATACTCAACCTCGGCTTCAGCAGTTTTTAGCTTATTGGGAGCTGAGCGATATGGACGACTGTGAAGTGATGACCCTCTTTTGTGATAGTGTGTTGCACCACATCTGTAGTTGTTTGCTGGCGGGTCGGATCACCCGAGGGAATTCGGATACGTGTCCGCCATAAGGCTCACATATTATGGAGACGGATGGCATTGGACTGATCATAGCCGAACATCGAGTTTCGTCAAGATATCAGTCAGATATGATCGACGAGCCCCAACTAGCAAATCGGAACGTCGGAGGGAGTTGATAGCAATAATAAGAGATAAAATATCCGCTACAAGGAAAACCCGGCAGAAATCACGAAAAAGATCAGAGCTTAGACTCAGCCGTCTACGGCCGAAGAGCTAGTTGGGGTACCGTTAACAGTTCGGAAAGTAGTGCCAGATTCTACTTGTAAATCGGTTGCCAAATTCAGGATGACACCAATCTCTACTCCTGCATCGATTAGGAAGTTAATTCTGGAGGTCGAATATTCCTGCAAGAAAAGGCGACTAGTTTTTGACTGGCGCGTGGCTGTTGTCGTTGTAAGGCGCCCGCCTGATAGTTCAAATGTTTGTTGCCCGAATGACTATATGGTGATTGGCATCGTCTAGCGTTTTCCTTGTATGTCTCTTGGCACCAGCCTAAACCCCCAGTCTCTGGTCTGGACGGCGATCGGGCACGCGCCAGATAAAATTTTGACAATGACCTGGCACGTCGAATTCTGGCACGAAGGTCCGCTAGTTCACGACGCAACTGAGCTACCTTGTTGTTTGATTTTGATGGGTTGCGTTCATGGTGTCTGTTAAGTGTCTCGTGCGGGACTGTTTTTTCGGCTTCCTTCGTGGCTAACAACCTATTCGCAGGACTTTCTTGAGCAATTACTTGCCTAACTAACTAGGTCGACAGAAACCTCTAGGTCATCCAACGGACGTAAGGATAACATGAACAACAATCCCTACGCATACTCAAGAGTTGGAAGACGAACTGATGGCTTCTTGCCGCCCAAATACAGCCTGTGGGAAAGCGACTTGAGACACATTTTCTAGGACGGATGTGTTTCTTTATGAATTGTTTGTTTAACAGACTCATGACGATCGGTTTCTGAGCCTAGTTAGACATGGCTAACAAAATTCAGCATACCTCAGGGAAGGTGTAATGAGTTGACAGAATTTGTCTGGATCACCTGTTACACACCGGCTGCTGATCAGGATACCCAAAAGTAGGAGATGCTAACATGGCCAGAAATTAGGTACACAAAAATTCCGACCTAACTTTCTTAGTATCCACATATGTCAAGCAATGTAGACGGGGTACGATGTAAAAATGCACGTTAATACACTCCGAACACCGGAAACTTAATACATGGAGAAAATGGCTCAGCGAACTGGAATCTACACTAGATTCAGACGTGCTCACTAGTTTGTGGGATCAAGCGAACCAAGGACGACGGATTGGGAATAATGTTTCGATTAAACAATGAGTATGTTGTCGACACGCGAAATTAGCGTGCAACATGGTGAGTAGTAAGACGAAATGATGATAAAGCGGAACAATGAACCAGTGTGTGGCGTGAATCGTACATTCGAGTACGCGAGGTATCTATCGGTATCCTAACACTTTCAAGCAAATATTTAGGCACACGTGAATGTTTGTAACGAAGAGGGTACGAACAACAATCAGCAATCTAGCATGATGATTAACATACAAATAAGCATGATACGCTTGCATGTTAACATCCTCTAGTAAGAGTAGGCTTACCAATAAAGCCCTATCATTCCTTTCATAGTTGGAAGTTGATGAATAACCCAGTCATTTAGCACTCTTACAAGCAAACTTCTAAACCGAAAGCAAGTGAAATTTTAGCTCGCACTCCTCAATTACTGTGCAGTTTGCCAGAACTCCAATGCTTTTGAGGGGGAAACATACGAAAATCAAAATAGTTATGTGACCGACCCTCCACTACACGAAAGCTTAGTCGAGTATTTCACTTCTACGAGGTGGGCACCACTCAAATTTTGATGCGGATACCTCTTTGATTTAATTTTAGTGTCAATTGCTCTTCGAAGGGAGCCAGGGTACTAAAGTATCATCATCTACTGGCCTCAACATAGACTTAAGGCCAACGTGAAAGTGCATTGCTCACTCTGATTGAAAATACACAAGCCGGAATTCAAAACCCTATCTGAAACGCTTAGGAGCTCCATCTGGGCAAAACGTGAGTCTGTTGTCACAAATACCGTTACCGAGTTCTCGTCGGTCAGCCTTGGAAGACTTGCTGTCTACATATACATCATCCCGTTTTACTTTGTCTATAAGGATGCCAAACGCTTCTCGGTTTACTTGACAGTATATTTTAATCAGTCACTACGTCAGTTAATAAGCATAGAATAGTAAAAACTATAACCAAATCTTGTTTCAACGGTCACGAGCAAAAACATAAAAATTAAGAGGAAACCCGTCTTGATAAACTATATATCAGCCAGCGAACTGTTCGACTTTGTTTCACAATTAATTTACCGTAGGTAACAGTAGTAAATGGGATATTCAGAAAGACCCAATTGCTAAAACTCTGGATTTCGGATGGATTCGAACCGCAGGCAGGAACAACATGCCATGACGCGGTAAATGTTCTGCCAGCTGAACTACGAAGCCACGTTGGAAGCTCAGAAATGTCACATTTGCACCTAGTTATCCACCCACCCAACTGTCATATGGAATCCACCAAATGATCCACTGAAAACCTAACTACTCACAAGTAGGTGAAATTATTACATATTTTTTTCGCAGGCTTAATATCAGTTAATGTTTTGATCTACTCAGGCAAAAGTTTGAGGCAATTTCGACGGGAAGGATGAATTTTCCAAGCTCCATACTGCAGTTTCGAGGCTTACACAGATCGTCATTAAACAAAGAAGAGCATATTCATCAGTACTGCTCCAGTTGGGAACGCTGCATAACCTTGATTAATATTATGATGGGCCTGATCAATTGACCAATTTTTGTGTAATGATTTTTTTGAGTGACTGGTTACAATCAAAGTTAAGCAAGTTGTTTCCTAATATGGAAGCCTGAAAGTAGTGACCAGAATTGTCTGAGCTCCACCCTCCACCATCTTTGTCTAAACTAGTGTGGACAACTCAAGTTCAGTCCTCAGTCATTTCCTAAATGAGTGTGGTGTTACATTACAGAGTTGAGCCAAGTGAATCAGATCTAGACGGATGTCCGCTGGATTATTGTTGAAGTGCCGACATGCACTATGTATTGAGATGCAATTATTCGAAGTTCCTTGATCGGTCACCATAAGCTGCTGAAAATAAACAAACTCTCCCACTAACAAGTAGTGTGGCAGATTTATGATTTCAGATGAGACCCAATTGTGAGAAGTCAGGACTTCGGCTGGGTTCGAACCAGCGACAGACGCTGCATGCTTCGACAGGTCAAGCGCTCTACCAGCTGAGCTACAGAGCCACACCAGGAGCTCGGAAATTTCACATTCGGACTTTGTTACCCACCCGTCTCATTGTCTCACCCACCAAATGATCCAGGGGATCGACTGCCCAGACAGGATTTCTCAAACACTTCACACTGGAATTCACCAACATCACTGTTGACTATAGAAATTGTACTACTAGTGATTAGTGTGGCGTTGGTGAATTCCAGTGTGAAGTGTTTGAGAAATCCTGTCTGGGCAGTCGATCCCCTGGATCATTTGGTGGGTGAGACACTGGTGGTGAGACAATGAGACGGGTGGGTAACAAAGTCCGAACGTGAAATTTCTGAGCTCCTGGTGTGGCTCTGTAGCTCAGCTGGTAGAGCGCTTGCCCTGTTGAAGCATGCAGTGTCTGTCGCTGTTTCGAATTCAGCCAAAGCACTGATTTTTCACAGTTGGGTCTTACCTATAATTCCCCACTGTTGGATTATTATAACGATGACGTGTGATTAAGACGGATTAGTCAGTAATGGACCATTTTCAACAGTGTTCTCCACCACTCCTGTACCTTCATCTGTCATTCTAAATATGATGATCTCGATCGGCCATAGGCAAATCATTCGAAATCTGCACACACACATCACTTGAACAGTGCAACAGAGAATGTGATATACGTTATTTGGGAAGAGTACAAGAGAGATGGAACAGACGTTGTAGGGACTTACAATGAATGATAGAAAATACAAATGCAGCGGTATTCTGTTTCGACTGTATTACGCTTTCATATTGCTATACGAAATTCAGTGAGAGCAATGGTCAACGTAGTTGTCTAACGAGAACATGGTCAGGGTTCAGTTTTCATTCATGCACTACTGAAGACAGAATCTTGCGCCCAGTGCTTCTTCTCGTAAAGGACTGGCTGTAGTGTTTATGAGAACGCAAAACTTGCGTTCAGCTATCAGTGGTGCTCAGCTGAGTTCAGTTCAGTTCACAGGACTTCAGACGAGTTACACTGATGTATAGTTTCTAAGAGTTGTGAGCTCCAAAGATCCAGCCGCACTGTAACAACTCAAGAAAATGACTGCTTTGTTTCAGTTTGATCAAGTAATTCCTATCAACGGTGTAACGTGTATTTGCAAAGCCGCTGGCTGATATGGTAGGCTCATCGAATAAATACAGGTTCACTGGTAGGGCTAATATCATCAAGAACTTCATTCAGAGTCATAAATGTAAGAACATAAATTGCGTCCAAAAAACGAAACAAATAAAGTGGAATGAACAAATGAATACATCGGAAAGGAAGTCTGGGCTGACAAAGTAGACAGAAGAGGGAAATAAGACCAAAACTAAAAATCCCATCGAGATAATGATACGGGTGTATTATCACAAGGGTTATCGATTGGAGTTAACAGGCAGTAACTGTGTCTCTTCTCGAGACGATCGGGCAACCTTATCATTGGTCACAAGCGAGAGTGGTTGAGCGTTCAGATTTGATAATTCGGTCGTGCCTAATGTGAGGTGAATGGCACAGTGGTCAACTCGGTTGCCTCATGATTGGAATGGCCGGAGTTCAAATCCCGGCACTAATGAGGAGCTCTAATGAGAGCCAAACTCGAGTCTAGTGCTTCTTTTCGAAAGAGGCTGCCTGCAAACTCCATCTGAATGCGAACGCTGCAATCAAATGTGAGTGAGGGTCAACTTGAAAAATAAAACAAATCCCCGACTACTCATCAGTAACCTAATTACTAGAGGCAAAAATGCATGAAAACAAACCATCACGCATTGATGACTCAGAAAAGCTTCAAATCAAATCCTAAAACACCACTAACCACCACACATCAGGATTACACTTAAAGTCGGTTCTCATGGTAGCCGTCAGCACTGGGGAAGGCAGTGTACTTCAATAGGTTACTACCCAGCACAAGAAAAACTGAACTCAAATATTTGTTCTGGTTCGCTCTTCAACAAGCTTCATCTCATCCTCTTGGAATGCCGAATATCCACTGGGAACCAACAAATGCTTCTCTGTACCCGAGAATCACTTCAAGAGTCTAAAACTTTTAGTCAGACTGGTCCTCTTTCGTCTTCCTTTGATTAAAAAGAGATTAGTTTGCTTTAACCTGTTAATGTAATCCATTCCTTTGAGCTTACCGAAGATCTTTGTAAATCATCGATGTACTACATCTGGTGCCTGCCTATCCTTCCCAAGGTGGGACTAATATTCTAGGTATGGCTGAAAGTACGTCTTATACAGAAGAATCAGCACTTCTGGTTCTTGTGAAACAACCTTCCTTTTGAGCTTGTACAAAAACCGGTTTGCTTTTCGAGCGGCCGTTACGCACTCGGCTACGGTCTTCAAGTCTACATTTGTCTGGATTCCTAAGTCCCTTATCTCAACCAATTTTTACAGACCAGCACGCCTTCCAACTTCTTTTTGTGCTTAGGTGTTAATTTAACGCTAATTTCTAATGGCTGCCTACACCCGTCACCATTTATTGGCAGCTGTCACTCATCACTGCACTTGAATGATTCATCTAAATCTTGCTGTAATAGAATCTGCATAGGATAACCAATTAGTTTCAGACCGTTCGCAGACAAATAGTACACACAGCTAAGTCTGCTAATTACATCACTGATGTACGCTGAACAAATTCACGTGCCCGGAACTAATCCTTGGGGAATTCCGTATTTGGCAGACGCCATAAATGACACTTGCACACAAAAACGCCTGTCACAAGAGGCAGTCTTCAACCCATTTCATTACTCCTGAGATTGTGTAATAGATTCCTCGTTTCATGTGTAGTAAGCGATGGTTAACAGAATCAAGTACGTTTTTTTATGTCTTGGTCCAATTGTCGAGCTACTTCGTCTGGGAAAGACGACAGGTTTGTTAATTCATACCAATAAAATACACTACTGTCCTACCTTTGCGGAATTATAAATTCATTTAGGTTCCCCAATTAGACTGAATATGTGAATCGCTCCTTTATGCGGTCTATATCGTCTGCACTGTTCTAATGATCCAATTGAAGGTGATAGAAATGGCAAAGGTATCAACCAGCAGATATCCGCATAACTCCAAAGCATCTTGTTGATTAGACCATTTAGAAATTATTGTTGCAATTTTTATAATTGGAAGTGTGAAACAAAAATGGTTGTAGATACATTGTTATCAAGTAGTGTGTGGTGATTTTGGCAAGGGGGAAATAGTGCAAAAGATAGGAAAGTGTTAGTATAATCACAAAGAGCTTTCAGAAATGTTTAGTAGAGCGGAAAATAGCGTCTATGGCCGTTCGTGCTGCTTGGAAATTGTCAAGCAGAAACAACCCATCCTCAGCATAATCAAGGACAGTCAATCTTCCCGCAGATAGGAGGTCCTCACCGACATCTTGTCAGCACCGAAGACAATCGTTCATTATTTTCAAGTTGACCATCACTCACATTTGATTGCAGCGTTCGCATTCAGGTAGACTTTCCAGCCAGCCTCTTTCGAAACGACGCACTGGACTCGAGTTTCGCTCTTATAAGAGCGTTCAGATTTGATAATTCGGTCGTGCCTAATGTGAGGTCAATGACGCAGTGGTTAACACGGTTGCCTCATGATTGAAATGGCCGGAGTTGAAATCCCGGTCGTGGCAAGGATATGCACTACTGACGAGCTCTAATGAGAGCGAAACTCGGGTCTAGTGCTTCTTTTCGAAAGAGGCTGGCTGGAAAGTCTATCTGAATGCGAACGCTGCGATCAAATGTGAGTGATGTTCAACTTGGAAATACTTATTGCTCGGCAGTTAAGAGTAGTCTGAGAATATTGCACTTCTTAACAATAGCGTTTAATATGTTAAACACGTGCTTTCTTGTACAGTCTGCAGTGAAATGAGGCGTAGTATGATTGCTAATGCCAATAACCACGTGAACAAATAGTTCCCAGGATTATGCAAAAGGACATAATAGAACTAACTATTCGAATGACACAGAATGTTACCACATTTCCCGCACAAAAATTGTGTTCTTCACAGTCCAACACGTCAATCTCCCGCAGGAATGTAACAAAAGATACTACATGCACTGTTGAGCTGGCGCTCGCAGATTCAGATAATCGACATTTTATCTTATCCAGTCTGCATTTCTTGCTTCAGAATTTCCCCAGCTTGCCGTAAGGCGGATCAGGGGCAAAAAACCAGAGCATACTTAATTAAGCATCCAAGACTAACTTGATGTTTGGTTCATCACACAACAAAGCATGGTTCCACGAAAATGGCCAAAGATTTGTGAGACGGGAGATTATTAGGCCTTTCAAAAACATCGCCAATCATCGTACCAAATCGTCATCCGGGAATTCAGCGAGTATTTGGGGAACGACTACAAAACGCAGTCAGAATGAAGAGGGGTCCAAACCCTGCAAGTATTAATGGTAAAGTAATCACATGGTAATCAATACGAACCTCAGATGGGGGTATTTCGACTGGAACACAACAATGCTAGTGACCATGAAGTGTGAATGACAACCAACTGTCAATATGAGATAAAGGGCTGAAGCGTACGATAAGGACTTTACCAACACCTCAGTGGCAGACCTCAAGGTTTAACTCTCAGCCAATAGTAACACAACTTGATTATTAGCAAGATAGTTCATCAGACGACGCGCGGAACGGCGAGTCAAACGATTAGGACCTTGGGTTGCACAACAGAGGGGCAGATCACTCAGCACACCCTCGCACACAACCGATCAAAATACGTCTTTCGGTTGGGGAAGGATGTGTGGGATGGGCGAATAGCGCGTGATTTATGTCTAAACATGCATGAAAACGACTAGGTTCAGCAAACAATCGTGTATGGTCGATGAACAGGAGCAGCAGTGCATCGCTGCCTTACAAAACTTTTCACCAGCTAGAGCGGCCGACACACTCTCAAAGTTACCGACTCGTATACCTTCATACTAGGGGCATAGAACCACTTACTTCCAACTGACTGTGTTAAATTTTAGTTAATGAGCGGCAGCTGAATTATACTGCTATGAGATTTTTGAAACAGGGCTAGATATGCATCCGGAAGTTCGTCGTAGTGTGGAAAAAGAACGAGTAGCTGCAGTTGCCAAAAATACTGTGCAAAAGAGCCGCTTGTTCGAATTCATCAGTGAAAGACGGTAATTATCCAGGGGAGTACAAACAGTATTTGTAGGACTTATGTAACACTGATAATACCGTCCGATTATTATACCCCCGGCGACACAGATTAGTGCTGTCAGTTTTCATTTTGAAGCAGCGGGTGATGTTTCTCAAACGGCTGGTACTACATTGTTCAGAAAACGGAGTAATTGACAGTATAGTTGGCAAATTCTACTATCGGGCGGTTGGCCCAAAGGCGGGTAGTTGTACCGGCAAGGTTTGTATCCATACACTTAACACAGTCTCCACTTCTAGTTATTTTAGACAAAACGAATTAAACTGGGACATATCACGATAAGCTGTCAAGGCAAGTGATACATCAATTCTATTATCCCCGACACTGTAAAAGCTGGACAAAATGTCATGCGAAGCAAACCAGGCAACCACACTATTACATACATGATTAATTCATTACTCCGGTCTCATTGAAGGGCCTACAATCTGTTTTTATGAAGGGTGGCTTTTTGCAGTCGTGGTTTCCATTGCTATCCTAATTCCTGTGCCCTGCGACTCACAGGTTCACAACTTTCTAGCGTTATATCAACACAGTTCGGAAGTCGTAGTGAGAGGATGGATGAATCTACAAGCAAACTACATTTAGTGTTTTACTCATCTTGCAAGGATGCAGATTTTTGTGAATTCAAGTCAGGGCTCCAGAGAGACGAGCACGAGAGAACCTCAACAGAATTGCCCGCCAAAGAAGAAAAATGTCCACGGAACTTCCCGCCAACCATGGGGATTAAAAAACGTTGGAACGGTTGGGTACCAAGTAAAGCATGGTTGCCCCGGAGTATATGGCCTGCAACAATGGACATGACGCAGATTCACTATACAACAGCGAATGAGGCTGTGATACATTTGCCAGCGCATCAGCTCTGACGTTAATGGTTAGCAAGGTGTTACGTAAGTTGTCATGAATGAGTACGGTGCTACCAACAAAGCAACCTTCAATGCGCAGAGATTTTAGGATTTTCGGGATGTCTAAAGTTATAGCGCCACATCAGCCCCCCTAAAAAAAGAGCAATGCAAAAGGCCCTCTATCTAAAATTTTCTCTCGCTGGCCACCCGCATGCTTGTCATCCAACCTGTGTGTCTCCTGTGACACTTCGTGAATAGATAAAACTTAACGCGAGACCGTATATCCCGTATATCCGATTTCAGCAGAACACAGAGAATTAATGATAACCACACACTTGTATTAGAATTACGCGCCGTGCCAAAAAGTGTAGAAATTGAACTTCAGTAATTGACGCAAAAGTATATGTTCAGTAACATCAGTCACATCCGCCACACGTTGAGTGGGACTACGGGTTATTGAAATCCCTTCTGGGTTTCATTCACAGCCTTGGAGACCTTCGAACGATGCTTGTAATTTGGAACGAACTGACCTGTATCCCCCAAACTTATCTGATCCAGGTGTCGCTTATGTACAGATAAATCATCAACGTCTAGAATTCGGTATAGGCATTTACCAAGATTTTTTAGAAGTAAGCCAGATGGTGGTTTTAAGTCATTACCACGATGAAAGGTAACTTCAGAGAATTGAACATACATCAAGTTTGACCTCAAAGATCGTCCTTTAAAAAGTTTGGCCGGACTTTCATGTATAGTGGAATGCCAGGAATTGCCATATTCTAGCAAAAACTAACAACACCTTTTTAAAGGTTTCAGCCTGACCATTAGAGCAGGGATGTCGAACAGGAGTAAACAGATGACTGCATCCAATGCCCTTGAGCCAAGCAGTTAGAAGATTGGCATTGAAATGGGTACCATTGTCAGTCACTAACACAAGAGGGATGTCTTCTTTGGTGAATACCCCCCTGAGCGCGTACATGGTGGATTCTGCAGTAGGCGTTGTTGTGAATACCACTTCTGGCCACTTCGACTAGGAATCAGTCAGTACTAACGCACAATACTTTACAAGAAAAGGACCACAATAATTCACGTGAACCCGTTGCCGGGCTTCAGTTTTCATCGGTCATGGAGTCCATTTAAACTGCGAATTGTGGAATTTGTGGTGGCAAGATGAACGACTTTTAGCCAGACGACAAATATCAACGTCATTCTCTGGCCACCAGCACGTGAATCTGGCCACAGACTTCATCTTTTCAACTCCAAGATTTGCAGAATATAGATCGTCCAGAACAGCTCTACGAAGAGTTGAAGGAATAACAGTTCTGTCGTTAAAGCACAATAATCCATCTTGAGTGAGTAATAATCCTTCAAGACGCACATAAAATTTATAGAATTTCTGTCTGACTTGTTGGATCTAACCACGCCGTAACCCGCTGAGGCTGGATTGGAAGGCAATCATTACTAGAAGTTTGCTCAGATGTGTATGGATCACGTGATAAGTAGTCCACATGCTCGATTCGGTTGGCTAATTTGTGCACTATAGTACAGTCATATGCACTCAGTGCTATGCGCCATCGTTGAACCATGGCTGCTGATGAACTTGCCAATGACTTGTCGGGATTATAGATGAATTTCAGCGCCTCATGATCTGACGCAATTCTGAATGGTATCCCAAACAGATAACTATGAAGCCCCTTTACTGACCATTATACCGCCAGAGCTTCACGGCGTGTGTTACCATAACCCTTTTCTGATGGATTAAGTCGGCATGATAAACACACAACTGGTTTGTCGTCCTGCTCAAGCACAGCTTCCATTCCAATTGGAGAAGCATCAGTAATCAACACAGGCATAGTTTTATGAGAAAACGGACGAGGTATGGCATCATGTGACAAGAAATTTAACACTGAACGTACGCGTCGTTCAAGAGTTAAAGTCCACTTTAACTGCTTCTCAAGAAGCATCTGGAATAAACATTCAGCGAGGTGAGAAAAATTTGGAATGAAACAGTTGTGTTGTGAACTGAGATGGCGGATGGCACGCAAGCTGTTTGTTTGGTAAACCAATACGCGACTTAAGCGTCTCAACGGGACTGCGAACAGAAACACTCATTTGCACGCCACACCCATCTGAGGATGCTCCAGTCGCTTTAGACAACATGTCTCAGTTCCGTCATGTGGCGAAGGCCACTCTGTCATTCTGCCTCCCAATGATCCTTCCCATATCTCTCCCGTATTTATCCTGCGATCATTTCGATCCGAGCTGTTACTGGATAGTGGTGTGAGTAGTATGGTGCGAATGTCTATCCTCACCACACTCCTCCCCCTTAACGATTGTTCCAGTCGTAACTAAAGGTGTTCAGGTTCTCTTCGTTCTCTCGAAGATCTGCGTGCCGGCCTCGGTGCTGTTGACACACGTGGTGTGCATCATCTTCTGATCGGAGTGTCGTACCATTTCCAAAGCTGGCTTCCGTGCATTCGATGTTGACTTTTCTCATTCTCCATAAGATACACTGGGCCACGACGCTCAACTACTACATACGGTCCCCTCCACTTTGCCAAGAACTTCCTAGATCCAGGTCCTGTTGCCCCCGCGCTCCGCCGGTCTCGGTATCTGACCTCCGAACCAGGTTCAAACACAGTCCATCAACCCGATAACCTTGCAGTTGATTGTCCCTTAGGAGCTTCTTGTGTGTTTTTCTAGTTTCGATCCACAGATCTCCAAGATTCCGGTGATTCACGCGTCGGTCTCCCTATAAACCAACCTCCTGATCGACTGGCAAGCATGGTGTGCGCCTATACATTACCTCAAATGGCGATTTTTTCGTTGTCCCTTGCGGCGAACAGCGGTGGGCCAACGGTAACGTTTCTTCCCAGCTTCCCCCTCCCGCAGCCAACCATTCTTAGATTGTGCGGTTGTTTCTGTCTGTTAATCCGTTTGATCGAGGATGGTATGGAGTTGTGCGTATTTCCTTGATTTCCAAACGCCCCAAACAGTTCCGAAACTCCTCACTTTCGAAGCACGGGCCTTGATCAGTCAGTATGCTTCGCGGTATTCCGTGATCCGCAATGACGTGCTCCATCACCGCCCTGCACACCGTGCTTGCGCGCTGATCGGGTATAGCGGCTGCTTCGATCCACCTTGTGAAGTATTCGGTCATGGCTAGGATGTAGTGAATCGCGGACCTTGTTATTGGAAAGGGGCCTATCACATCCACTGACCACAGTTCTCCTATTTTACTGGCCGGAATTGGTTGTGCGGGATAGTGACTCGGGTGGTTAGTGCTCTTTAGTAACTGACATTGCTGACNCAAGTTGACCATCACTCACATTTGATCGCAGCGTTCGCATTCAGATAGACTTTCCAGCCAGCCTCTTTCGAAAAGAAGCACTAGACCCGAGTTTCGCTCTCATTAGAGCTCGTCAGTAGTGCATATCCTTGCCACGACCGGGATTTCAACTCCGGCCATTTCAATCATGAGGCAACCGTGTTAACCACTGCGTCATTGACCTCACATTAGGCACGACCGAATTATCAAATCTGAACGCTCTTATAAGAGCGAAACTCGAGTCCAGTGCGTCGTTTCGAAAGAGGCTGGCTGGAAAGTCTACCTGAATGCGAACGCTGCAATCAAATGTGAGTGATGGTCAACTTGAAAATAATGAACGATTGTCTTCGGTGCTGACAAGATGTCGGTGAGGACCTCCTATCTGCGGGAAGATTGACTGTCCTTGATTATGCTGAGGATGGGTTGTTTCTGCTTGACAATTTCCAAGCAGCACGAACGGCCATAGACGCTATTTTCCGCTCTACTAAACATTTCTGAAAGCTCTTTGTGATTATACTAACACTTTCCTATCTTTTGCACTATTTCCCCCTTGCCAAAATCACCACACACTACTTGATAACAATGTATCTACAACCATTTTTGTTTCACACTTCCAATTATAAAAATTGCAACAATAATTTCTAAATGGTCTAATCAACAAGATGCTTTGGAGTTATGCGGATATCTGCTGGTTGATACCTTTGCCATTTCTATCACCTTCAATTGGATCATTAGAACAGTGCAGACGATATAGACCGCATAAAGGAGCGATTCACATATTCAGTCTAATTGGGGAACCTAAATGAATTTATAATTCCGCAAAGGTAGGACAGTAGTGTATTTTATTGGTATGAATTAACAAACCTGTCGTCTTTCCCAGACGAAGTAGCTCGACAATTGGACCAAGACATAAAAAAACGTACTTGATTCTGTTAACCATCGCTTACTACACATGAAACGAGGAATCTATTACACAATCTCAGGAGTAATGAAATGGGTTGAAGACTGCCTCTTGTGACAGGCGTTTTTGTGTGCAAGTGTCATTTATGGCGTCTGCCAAATACGGAATTCCCCAAGGATTAGTTCCGGGCACGTGAATTTGTTCAGCGTACATCAGTGATGTAATTAGCAGACTTAGCTGTGTGTACTATTTGTCTGCGAACGGTCTGAAACTAATTGGTTATCCTATGCAGATTCTATTACAGCAAGATTTAGATGAATCATTCAAGTGCAGTGATGAGTGACAGCTGCCAATAAATGGTGACGGGTGTAGGCAGCCATTAGAAATTAGCGTTAAATTAACACCTAAGCACAAAAAGAAGTTGGAAGGCGTGCTGGTCTGTAAAAATTGGTTGAGATAAGGGACTTAGGAATCCAGACAAATGTAGACTTGAAGACCGTAGCCGAGTGCGTAACGGCCGCTCGAAAAGCAAACCGGTTTTTGTACAAGCTCAAAAGGAAGGTTGTTTCACAAGAACCAGAAGTGCTGATTCTTCTGTATAAGACGTACTTTCAGCCATACCTAGAATATTAGTCCCACCTTGGGAAGGATAGGCAGGCACCAGATGTAGTACATCGATGATTTACAAAGATCTTCGGTAAGCTCAAAGGAATGGATTACATTAACAGGTTAAAGCAAACTAATCTCTTTTTAATCAAAGGAAGACGAAAGAGGACCAGTCTGACTAAAAGTTTTAGACTCTTGAAGTGATTCTCGGGTACAGAGAAGCATTTGTTGGTTCCCAGTGGATATTCGGCATTCCAAGAGGATGAGATGAAGCTTGTTGAAGAGCGAACCAGAACAAATATTTGAGTTCAGTTTTTCTTGTGCTGGGTAGTAACCTATTGAAGTACACTGCCTTCCCCAGTGCTGACGGCTACCATGAGAACCGACTTTAAGTGTAATCCTGATGTGTGGTGGTTAGTGGTGTTTTAGGATTTGATTTGAAGCTTTTCTGAGTCATCAATGCGTGATGGTTTGTTTTCATGCATTTTTGCCTCTAGTAATTAGGTTACTGATGAGTAGTCGGGGATTTGTTTTATTTTTCAAGTTGACCCTCACTCACATTTGATTGCAGCGTTCGCATTCAGATGGAGTTTGCAGGCAGCCTCTTTCGAAAAGAAGCACTAGACTCGAGTTTGGCTCTCATTAGAGCTCCTCATTAGTGCCGGGATTTGAACTCCGGCCATTCCAATCATGAGGCAACCGAGTTGACCACTGTGCCATTCACCTCACATTAGGCACGACCGAATCATCAAATCTGAACGCTCAACCACTCTCGCTTGTGACCAATGATAAGGTTGCCCGATCGTCTCGAGAAGAGACACAGTTACTGCCTGTTAACTCCAATCGATAACCCTTGTGATAATACACCCGTATCATTATCTCGATGGGATTTTTAGTTTTGGTCTTATTTCCCTCTTCTGTCTACTTTGTCAGCCCAGACTTCCTTTCCGATGTATTCATTTGTTCATTCCACTTTATTTGTTTCGTTTTTTGGACGCAATTTATGTTCTTACATTTATGACTCTGAATGAAGTTCTTGATGATATTAGCCCTACCAGTGAACCTGTATTTATTCGATGAGCCTACCATATCAGCCAGCGGCTTTGCAAATACACGTTACACCGTTGATAGGAATTACTTGATCAAACTGAAACAAAGCAGTCATTTTCTTGAGTTGTTACAGTGCGGCTGGATCTTTGGAGCTCACAACTCTTAGAAACTATACATCAGTGTAACTCGTCTGAAGTCCTGTGAACTGAACTGAACTCAGCTGAGCACCACTGATAGCTGAACGCAAGTTTTGCGTTCTCATAAACACTACAGCCAGTCCTTTACGAGAAGAAGCACTGGGCGCAAGATTCTGTCTTCAGTAGTGCATGAATGAAAACTGAACCCTGACCATGTTCTCGTTAGACAACTACGTTGACCATTGCTCTCACTGAATTTCGTATAGCAATATGAAAGCGTAATACAGTCGAAACAGAATACCGCTGCATTTGTATTTTCTATCATTCATTGTAAGTCCCTACAACGTCTGTTCCATCTCTCTTGTACTCTTCCCAAATAACGTATATCACATTCTCTGTTGCACTGTTCAAGTGATGTGTGTGTGCAGATTTCGAATGATTTGCCTATGGCCGATCGAGATCATCATATTTAGAATGACAGATGAAGGTACAGGAGTGGTGGAGAACACTGTTGAAAATGGTCCATTACTGACTAATCCGTCTTAATCACACGTCATCGTTATAATAATCCAACAGTGGGGAATTATAGGTAAGACCCAACTGTGAAAAATCAGTGCTTTGGCTGAATTCGAAACAGCGACAGACACTGCATGCTTCAACAGGGCAAGCGCTCTACCAGCTGAGCTACAGAGCCACACCAGGAGCTCAGAAATTTCACGTTCGGACTTTGTTACCCACCCGTCTCATTGTCTCACCACCAGTGTCTCACCCACCAAATGATCCAGGGGATCGACTGCCCAGACAGGATTTCTCAAACACTTCACACTGGAATTCACCAACGCCACACTAATCACTAGTAGTACAATTTCTATAGTCAACAGTGATGTTGGTGAATTCCAGTGTGAAGTGTTTGAGAAATCCTGTCTGGGCAGTCGATCCCCTGGATCATTTGGTGGGTGAGACAATGAGACGGGTGGGTAACAAAGTCCGAATGTGAAATTTCCGAGCTCCTGGTGTGGCTCTGTAGCTCAGCTGGTAGAGCGCTTGACCTGTCGAAGCATGCAGCGTCTGTCGCTGGTTCGAACCCAGCCGAAGTCCTGACTTCTCACAATTGGGTCTCATCTGAAATCATAAATCTGCCACACTACTTGTTAGTGGGAGAGTTTGTTTATTTTCAGCAGCTTATGGTGACCGATCAAGGAACTTCGAATAATTGCATCTCAATACATAGTGCATGTCGGCACTTCAACAATAATCCAGCGGACATCCGTCTAGATCTGATTCACTTGGCTCAACTCTGTAATGTAACACCACACTCATTTAGGAAATGACTGAGGACTGAACTTGAGTTGTCCACACTAGTTTAGACAAAGATGGTGGAGGGTGGAGCTCAGACAATTCTGGTCACTACTTTCAGGCTTCCATATTAGGAAACAACTTGCTTAACTTTGATTGTAACCAGTCACTCAAAAAAATCATTACACAAAAATTGGTCAATTGATCAGGCCCATCATAATATTAATCAAGGTTATGCAGCGTTCCCAACTGGAGCAGTACTGATGAATATGCTCTTCTTTGTTTAATGACGATCTGTGTAAGCCTCGAAACTGCAGTATGGAGCTTGGAAAATTCATCCTTCCCGTCGAAATTGCCTCAAACTTTTGCCTGAGTAGATCAAAACATTAACTGATATTAAGCCTGCGAAAAAAATATGTAATAATTTCACCTACTTGTGAGTAGTTAGGTTTTCAGTGGATCATTTGGTGGATTCCATATGACAGTTGGGTGGGTGGATAACTAGGTGCAAATGTGACATTTCTGAGCTTCCAACGTGGCTTCGTAGTTCAGCTGGCAGAACATTTACCGCGTCATGGCATGTTGTTCCTGCCTGCGGTTCGAATCCATCCGAAATCCAGAGTTTTAGCAATTGGGTCTTTCTGAATATCCCATTTACTACTGTTACCTACGGTAAATTAATTGTGAAACAAAGTCGAACAGTTCGCTGGCTGATATATAGTTTATCAAGACGGGTTTCCTCTTAATTTTTATGTTTTTGCTCGTGACCGTTGAAACAAGATTTGGTTATAGTTTTTACTATTCTATGCTTATTAACTGACGTAGTGACTGATTAAAATATACTGTCAAGTAAACCGAGAAGCGTTTGGCATCCTTATAGACAAAGTAAAACGGGATGATGTATATGTAGACAGCAAGTCTTCCAAGGCTGACCGACGAGAACTCGGTAACGGTATTTGTGACAACAGACTCACGTTTTGCCCAGATGGAGCTCCTAAGCGTTTCAGATAGGGTTTTGAATTCCGGCTTGTGTATTTTCAATCAGAGTGAGCAATGCACTTTCACGTTGGCCTTAAGTCTATGTTGAGGCCAGTAGATGATGATACTTTAGTACCCTGGCTCCCTTCGAAGAGCAATTGACACTAAAATTAAATCAAAGAGGTATCCGCATCAAAATTTGAGTGGTGCCCACCTCGTAGAAGTGAAATACTCGACTAAGCTTTCGTGTAGTGGAGGGTCGGTCNGGAAATAAATTAGGCCATTCATACTCGTGTCATTGGGTTTGGCCACCTGAAACACTGCTATATTGTCAAAGCTGACCCTCCGGTTGTCTTCTATAGGAGAGCTCTGCAGCTATCCTGTTTATTTATTATTGACTATGTTAGATTGCCGACTGTCATTCGCACCCTCTTCGTTACGAATATTCACGTGTGTGTAAATATTTGCTTGAAAGTGTTAGGATACCGATAGATACCTCGCGTACTCGAATGTACGATTCACGCCACACACTGGTTCATTGTTCCGCTTTATCATCATTTCGTCTTACTACTCACCATGTTGCACGCTAATTTCGCGTGTCGGCAACATACTCTTTGCTTAATCAAAACATTATTTCCAATCCGTCGTCTTCCGTTCAACTGATCTTACAAAACACCTGATAGAAATATTCCCGTATTCTTAGGATATCTCGCTGGGTTTACAGTTAAAATTCGTACATTTTTTATGACTTATTCACTGAATACTGAGCCTCTACGTTACTAATTCTGCAAGATAATTTAGTTCTGACAAACTGCACCTGTCCACTTCAAATGTTATGCACAGGCACGTTGTTATCTGTGCTAAAAGCTGATCGTGCTTAAAGAAATATTATCCACGTGTTGCCCGGTCAGAAGGCGATGCCCACGAATGATTAATTTAGCTGAATATACCAAAGTGTTTCTCACGGAGCCCACATCATTACTAGGATTTTCTGTAATCACATCCGGCACTGAAAACGTAACCGGTGCAACAAGCTTGACTGATAAATGTGGTCGGTCAGAATAAAACCAGATCTATTGGCACTTAAACAAGTAACACTGAAAGGATTGTAGAGTGAGCTCATAAAAACATTCTGTGTGATTTGAGGCAAAACACAACACTCGTTACACGCTAGCAAATAATCCATCTGAATGACGTTTAGTCAAAATGTGTAAAAGTGGATTATCATCGCCTTTCTCAAACACAAGACACAGACAGTCTGTCAACAGTACTGGTTAAACAGCGTTCGGCTGATAAACTGTTTCTTAAAAGATTATACGTACGTGTCACTTACAAACAGCATGGACTGTTATTTAATTTCATTCTGGAACTGTTAGTTCGTTTCTGCAATGACTACACCAGTATGACCCTTGAGATTACGTAAAATGAAGTCATTATGTAGAGTAGGTCTTTTCTCTAAATACAGTGTAGATTGGGTGTTTCGGAAGATAAATTCGTTGTTTTTCTGAACGTCAAAAAGTCGGCCCACTGATTTGGACTTGATGTTTCTCTTGTTGTTACCGTGAAACACTGTGTGACACAAAACGATAATAGGGTTGAATTTGGCAATTGGCGCACGTAATTAACAATGGGTCTATAGTTTGCACCTTCTCATCTCAGTCGAACACGCTTAACTCAGTTTAAAAAGTGTGCTTGAAGGGTGAAAATACTAACTGTTAAATTCTTACGGTTAGACTAACGGCGTACAGAAAAGGATGGTTAATTGTGCGTGTCGAACTCTCGTCAATTCGGCTTCATTATGAACAGGGTGTTGCGAGTGTGCTAGTTTGTCTGGATTGTCAAATTTGGTTGAATGTTAGTCTCACCACGAGATTGTTGAAGGCTTTACGTTGTCTTGATTTTGTACACGACAGAGAAGAACCGAAAGTTCATAACTTCCTGTACCTACACTGTTTTGGGTATAAAACTTATTGGACAGGGTTATACGTATAAAGAAGACGGTTTTAATACTAGTGTTGTGAATCCAGAAGGCGGACGACACAAAGGTT
>QNGE01003978.1:10667-27706 GCA_008508345.1 Paragonimus westermani
GAGAGAACGATAACTTCTGATACTTCCCGGTCGTTTATGCCGCGGAAGGGGGTTGACTTGAGGGACCCCACCCCGAGCCTCTGACTCAAAAGTCTGACCTGCGAGACAACAGGATATAGGGTTTTCTTGGGGGACCCGACCCGGAGCCAATGACTCGAGAGTCTGACGCACTTGGCAGTTAGAAGGGCCGGAGTCCTAGTCAGCATAGCTCGCCGGATCAAAACAGTACACATGCCCGACCACCTCGTCAAGGTAGTAGTATAGGTCGGGTAGGAATGCAGTGGTGCCTGATAATAGTTCATTGTGTTAGTGGTCAACACGGTTGCCTCATGAAGGCGTGATCGAGGTTCTAATCACATTCGTCGCAAGGATCGTACTACTGACGAGCTTTAACAACAGCGAAACTTCAGTCTACTGATTTTTTCGAAGGGGGCCGACTGGGATATTTATGAGCATGCGAGAGCTGCGATGAATTTTAGGTGACAAACTAAAATCCCTTGCTGCTAAACGTAATTAGATTTTCCTGATTACAATTTTATAATGAGACGATCTGCGCAGTGGTTCATTTTTTTCGCACCCTTCCTTGAAATCTTAAGTAACATCACTTCGCAATATGTGTTGTGCACTGTTGTGGATCCACTAGATGCTTACTTCGACCTTGATCGGTTTCAGTTCGTTCGCCCGATTTCATGAGCGCTTACAAGAGTGTGTGTTGCTAATCCATGCTTTGGGTCTGCTTTATCAGTTGCAATTTCCTGATCGTTATGCAGCATTTTCGTTGCCATGAACGTACGTAGCTTCTGCCGTGGGACCATCTTCGGTGGTTTAATTGGTGATTGCTATGGTTTTATATACGAGGATCGTCCAACGGTGACTGCTGATATCCCTATCAAACTGTTGAGCGATACGCAAACCGGGAGTAAGTGGTTTTACGTGTTTCATTTTGCCTTTACACCTGTTTGTCCAGTTATCAAATCCGAGTTGATCTACACGGATGACACCCAAATGGCAATTGCCACACTTCGTTCACTTCGTGCAAACGGCAAACTGGTCCCCGTCCACTTGGCTAAAGAGTAAGCTTCTCATCTCCCTGTCTTTATACCGTACCATTTTTTAAACACAGGTATGCGGATGACTACTTCAAAGATGGTGCTCATAGGTACTACGGTGGCAGTGTGCCGAAGATTTTTCGTGCTCTTGAAAAACAAAATTACGACAGCCCGTATCGGTTCGCCGCAGAGATGTTCAATGGAACCGGATCGTTTGGCAATGGAGGTGCAATGCGCGCAAGTCCTATGGCGGTCTATGCCTTAAATTCATCTGATAAGGATTTTGAAGTGAGTTATCGTTTTATTCCAATAATGACAGAACTATGTTAGCTGACTGGAATTTTGCGTACATCCTGCTCGTGTTTTGGCCGTTTGTTAACCTCCTCTGCCCTTGTTTTTGTTGGGCTTTTCTTTTCTGTACTCATTAATTAGGAGCTGATTGTGGATGTGACGCGCCTCACTCACACACATCCCCTGGCCGTGTGTGGAGCTTTGTTACAAGCGTTTGCCGTGCGTCAATTATGGTCCATTGTCTCTCGGCCGAACCAGTCTCCCTTAATGCCTGACCAGTTTGTGGACAATCTGGTGCAACGTCTGAGTCAAGTGACTTATCCGTTTGTAGACTGGAAGCAACCGTCATGGTGCCAAGCGTTGTCCACGTACAAAGACCGCATGCAAACTGTAAAGGCTCTGTTGACAAGGCCGACTGAACCCACCGTTGCAGATGTGGTCAATTTGTTGGGTATGCATTTTCTTCAAAGTCCACTCGTACCTGTATATTTGTGCAGAGTTACTTACAATTATCATAGCTCCAACTGAATTTAACGCCAACACAATAAGGTAGACCACTCACGGTTCAAAATCCGAATTAACAAATCCTTGAATTCGTTCACTTACGCTTCATTCCGTCTTCTTGCTCACTCTGGTGACTCAGTCAGTGGGATATTGAGTTTAGAGAATAGATTATTTTTTCCAAGGTAGCTCGAGCGTGACGACGTCTGTTTACAATTTTCTGTCGACTGGTTCAATTTCTGCCCACGTTCGTAGTTCCCGGCCTGATCTTGACAACCTGTTGGTCCATCTAGGTCCACAACACCACATGGTGTCAATTACTGCTATGCATTGGAACTTGGCCACTTGCAGCAAATTTCAAGTGTTGACACTCTTATCAGAAGATTACAAGTGGTTATCGTGTATCAAAATTAATATCCTTCATCTGTTTTCTCATGTATATTTGCTTTAATTAAGTGTTTGCTCCGATCTTACTCCTTACCAGGCGCTTACTTGGTTTTATGTGTAACTAATTTCAACAAGGTTGCTTATTCGCTTCGGCTGTCACACCTTCAGTCACTCAGAGAACAGAATGCATCTTCAGTCAAGAAGCAATGAAAACCTATTCAGCTTTGCTCGATTACAGACCACTACCATTCTGCTATTTCTGCTTAGATCTGTATTATTTCTGACTTGCTATCCTTGTAGTGTCTTCGGAGAAAGGTCGTCAGAAGCTTTTCGGTGTCTCTGCTGTTGTATGCAAGAATCCTGGACGGACCATAAGTCGGTCGTAAACAAACACTAAAGTCCAAGCAGTCAATAGCACTTCATACTTTCTTCCCACATACACGTTAAGTGGTTGGGTGATTTACATATTCCGTATCTCTGACCTGTAGTGAATTGTCAGCACCAAATTCTCTTGTCGGCATGGAAACGGCAGCACTGATTCAGCTGCCTTCAAATGTATAACAGCGGGCCCAGAAATCACATGCATACCACGAGGTTGCTTAAATCCCCTATGCCTCCGTTCCTACAATATTGATGCATCTGGCCTAACGTGGCTGGGTTGAGTCTGCAAAATGGTCGCATTGAAGGAAACTGACATTCCTAGTTTGTTTTCTTTTGTTTATACCGAAGCTCTTACGGTGACTTGGTAATTGCGTTGGTAGCAAAAGAATTTGATCCTGTTCCGCTGACAGCATTCTGTGTGGTAAGCTTACCAACCGCTTCAGACTTGCGTCCAATGATGCGCTGTGAGGACGTGTACAAATGCGAAATTAGGACTGCCAATTTCAACACAACAAACTCCGAAGCAATGTGGTATCAGATAACACTTAGTTGAGGTAGGCATTACAGTCAGCTACCAAAGGGTGCCTGACCGATGGGCCTTAGCGATAAGACGACGATAGGTTATATGACAAGGGACAACAATAGCACAATCATTGTGGGCTTCAGCTTCAAAAGCAGCTTTCACAGAACCGATGGCCGTGCAGCTAACGCGAAAGGCTTTCGGGTCAATCCTCATTCAAGGTATCCCTACCTGACAAGTCCAAACAAAAGAAACGTCGTAAAATGTCGATTTGAAGTAGGTTATCTCGGAATTGCTCAATTCACAACAATTCCAATGAGGTTGGTTGCCGCAACGTTGGGTGATATCCACAATATTTTATGTAGTACTGCACTGTGGACTGAAGAGCACAGCATTGCATTATCTCTCGTGGTTAGTAGACACTCCCTATTATCACATGATGACAGGCCATTCCTTCTGATTCTTCGCTCGTCTGCTTTTCGCCTATTACCAGAACGCGAACGGATCCGTAAGTATGAAACCTTCCGATCTCTTACGCAAAAGTCGGTGTTCTTGGGATTAACTGATCTGGCGTGCAGTACATCGCAATGTAATGAGGAGTAGACTCCCGATTTCCAGGATCCATTCAGTTGTTTCCTGCTTCATCCAGAAATGTGTCGTTAGCTCGTAGGTTGGGACGATCAACATACATATTCAACGATAGAGATCTATCCGAACGCGAGGGCAAGAATGGAAAGTCGTGGCGATGCGGTCACATGATAAGTTCAGTGAGCCAGCAGAGTGATATGCACACATGTGCGATGGGGAACATTGTTGGTTGTTGGTGAAGAAGACGACAAACGCAATGCATGTTGATTTGGATGTAACGGGTTGGTCGATGAGAGCTTTGAATTTTCTAAGGTACTGTAGGGTAGGCTTGATGTTTCAGAGTTTCTTGTGTATTCACCGTTAATCTTTCTTAAGTCGTACACATTTTCCAGTTACAAACTGTGGCTCACTCGGCGCATAAAATCACTCAGTTCGCCGCATGGGGCCTTAGTTTTTGTTCGGGCGAGTTTAGTGTAGGCTTATCTTTCAGTTTCAAAGCGTCACAGGTTGTGTGCTTCTTAGGGTTGATGGTTTGGCGCCCACTGGTATATGCTGTTCGGTTGAGTGGTTCCAGTACCAACATCAGACTAAGGCGTCATTCTTATGCAAACCAATATATACCGCATTCTACCGCTTTGTTTGCGCGGTGGGACTCACTCTTAATGTTTGTGGGGACGATCTGTTGTATGTTCGATTTGCTCATCACCAGACGACCGTGTTTTTTACTTGCGATTTTTACACACCATAGACNGTGTTTTTTACTTGCGATTTTCACACACCATAGACGAAAGGAAATTTGTTGGCAAGAAGGACCCAGAAGGTATGTGCCGTCATTCATCCAAGGTTATTTGAATTCTATTGTGCAACACATCGCACTGCTTGTGTGTTATTTTCATCTGATTTGTTTTGTTTCGCTTTTGTGTAGGCAACAACCTACAGGCTATCAATTCCGTTCCGACTGCTTTGTACGTGTTTCTGCGCTCCCTAAAACCAATTAGCGAAATACCTTTGACGGTGAGTCGCCGTGGTATGCTTAATTCGTATATTTTATCGCTTCACGTATTACAACAGATACATTTTCCCCCTAACGGACACACCCCAGTTGACTTTCAGTGGTTGTATTCTCAGAAAATTATCGGGTGTTTGTGAACTGCTATTTCTAATTGTTTGTTGGCTTTCGGTTATGGCAGTACCTTAAGGCCAATAACGTTGAATGCATGGTTTACTGAAGTCTACCAAAAAGTCTTTTGAGAAGTTAAAACATGTCGAACAAGCCAGTTTTTCGTATGGTGCAAAACCATTCACATTAAGAAAATTCAGTGAACCAATTTTGTCCTTGAAAAATTGAGGAGAAGCCATCGTAACTTCGTACCTACCGCAGTGATTTTTAATCTCTTTTTATGGTCCTTAATGCAATGCAAATCTACGTTCGCCTGTACATCATGGGTGCAGTTAATTCAGTGACAGATCATTCTTTGTGGTACTGATATACCACAGTTAAATGCATACATCTCACAGATGTTTCCGTTCAACTGTAGAGTGGTCCTCAGTTCGTGTGTTCCACGTAATGTTTCGAGTGGTGTCAAAGAATAAACAACGAAGAGACTGGGAGCTGGGTATTTGGTAGATTGTCAAACGAGTTCTCTTGTTAAATTCTTACATTCGCACAAACTTCGATGGTCAGACCATATACGAAGAATGTCAGGTAGTCGTCTGCCACAGCGAGCACTTTTACCAACACTGCGGCCGACCGGCCTAAGATGTGGGGTAGACAAATGTTGACCTGGCACAGAAAATGTGGTCGTTCACGAATGGGTTGGCCACTGTAGGTTGGGTTCGTCTTCCAGGCTGGGGACCTCGCGACTTCCAGAGTCGTTGATTGGTGACGTTTGGTTAGATGGCGGCTAACCGAGCTCAGTGATGTGAATGTTGCCGTTGTTTGGCCGAGTTTTCTGTAGAGTGAGTGCATTTAATGACGCAGGGCAGTGAAAACCGTAAGGAAGCTGTCTCGCTGACGACGCCTTATTTTCACTTACAGCTCGTTTGTTTGTTTCCAAGATGCTGGCATCTTGACGTTGAGTGCCTTGGGTTAAGTAGAGTTGTTTTTCGCATTAAGGTTCCTTGTGCTTTTTCTCTTCTCCGGGATTGCTCTTCTCTTCGTGGTTGTACGGCATTCAAGCGTCAGCGTAAACTGATTATATTTGTTATTTATCGATATTTGTACAGTCTCTGATCTGACTAAGTGGGGACAGCTCTCTCCTTGTGGGAAAGGAGGTATCCATGGTTTCTAGCTTCCCTGTCGATCCCTGTGTGTAAGAACGTAGAATTTCACTGCTGGAATTAGTTTTGAGCATCACAAACAGCTTGCATGCCTTTTGTTTTTCTACCCTTAGGTTACAGATTATTAAATGCTAAGTCTACTCATTAGCGTCGGCTAAAATGATAGATGTTGTTTACCTGTACATGGTACCGACGAATGCACTGTTCGTTTCCCTGTGAGTACCAACTACGCAGACGAATATATTTGGGGATTTCTGCTTACCAGAATCGTCAGCATCGTCGTGGACTGCAACACATCAATGGTTAATGTTACACAACTGTGAAGAGAAGAGCATTGCTATGCTAGAAGTCCAGAAGTAAAAGAAGAGAGCTTAATTAGTAAAAGCAACTGTGTGTAAACTATGAGATAAGGCATCAAAGTGCCTACACTTTGAAACCAACAGCTATGCTATAAGTGGGGGTAAGACGTCATATTCAAGACAGCCTCTTTATAACTTGAGCTGGCTCTTGTTATGATGTGAACCCACTTCACAGACAACTCAGCCGAACAACTTCATCTGAAGCCTCAAACCACGGATTCTATATCACGAGGGCCTTTGCCCGGAAGACGAATCCTGCACGCAGTGGCTAACTGCTCGATGAGTGGTTTCGTTTTTCTACTCCATGTCCATTGACGACATCGCAATTTATGCCAGTCTACCGCAGCATCGATGAAGCGTGCTGGGTGTGGCAGGCAACTAGCTTGCATCCCTAGTACATGGTCTAACCATCTGTCTATGCAAACGCAAAAATTGAACAAAGGAACTCGCTGGGCACTGCCTATCAACTATCCGCTACTTGACCGAATCTGCTTGCGCGTTGGTGTCACCCAGTATGGGCGATCGATCATTTAATGCCTCCAAACTGTTGATTAAGAAAGAAATAAAATCGCATCGTAGATTCTGTGCGCGCGCTTGTTTGGATGTGGAAAAGTGTTGTAGAACTGAACGCCATTTAGAGATAATTGTGGGAACTGTGTGATGCGTGATGAGGCCAGTGAACTAATGAGACAACAGACGCAGGAGCATCAGCGTTGTTCTGGTTTACTAGAGAAAACTTTCATGAAATACCGCTAACTGTATCCTTTAACTGAGCGTGTAGAAGTTCCGCCAGGAAGTCGTTCGTTTGCGCACTGCGGAAGACCCGTTGAAGTGTTTTTTGGTCATCTCACCCGATTTCACCTCCGTTCTATTTTACAGTCCATCCCGCTTCGTTGTCTTGTCTACGCGATTAGTCTAGGCGGCGACACGGATACCATTGGGACGATGGCTTGCTCACTTGCCGGTGGTTACACTGGCCTCACCCCTGAACAGACCGGTCCGGAAAGCCCCATTCCGAAGGCTATTTTGGCTCGATGTGAGCGACTATCCATGATTGAGGAAATGGTTGTTTGGCTAGAGCGGCACCTGTCTACTTCCGACTGACCAACAGAAACGCATGTAAACTTTCTGCTTTCACGTGGCTTTGATGGGACGTGTGGTGTGTGATTTACCATCTATTGAATTCGTTTCATACTGCCGATCATGGACCACGGAACTCGTCGGAACTGATGGGTTTATGGTTTTTCTTGGCTCTCTGTTATACTTACTTTTTACGGTTCATGCCCCTTATTTTCTGTACTTTTCTTGCTTTTCTAATAAATTGTTCCAAGAGCTCAGTTTTCACGATAAAACACCCGATTTTGAGGCCATTTCTTTATCGATCGTAGGTCATTTGCGCACTTGTCCCATCAATGCACCAATTCGATGGAGGTGCTGCATTTCGTTCGTTCCTTTCAGTCCTCATGTTTCTGTCTTGACGATAACCGCGGCTGTGTCGGATCGGGCGGACGAATTACAGAAGGGACAACTAAAGGTCGGTATGTAGATAAACTTTACAATTCGGTAGCATTTATAGCGAAAGATAATATTCTACGTTCTCCTAGTTCGCTTTCATCAGGTGAAAATGCTATGGAAAACTGACAATCGATTTGCCAAGACCACAGCTGTAATGGCGTAATGCAACCGAACACGAAGCGGAAATTTCAATCACTTTGTTGGCTTTTTACCGAAGTTTGTTTTAAAATAGCACTCCAGCCTTCGATTTCCACGTTTCTGTGGATATTAAAAAGGAACCGACCGACTGATATCCGTTCTATTACGAAAACAATAGCAAGGTGTTGAGGCGCGCCCATGCTAGTAATTAGCAGCTTTCGTATCGATTTTTGTGTGGTGCTTTTTCGTTCGGTGCAGATGGTAAAGTTCTCGCTAAACAAACCGCTCTGTTGCTCGATCCTAGGTGGATTGGAAATCCTACTGATGGAATCGTTTATTCATCAAAAGCGCACGACCGATTTCGTAATGGTAGCTAACTGAGGTTCGTGCTTCCAGTAATGAGTAGCAGCAGTCGTGAACTCAGTCGTTTCTGGCGAACTTTGACCACTAAACCCTATAAGGTGATGATTATTTTGTTGTCAAAGGGAAACTTCCTTTCATGGCAAATTAGGAAGAAGCCTGTCTGGTGCAGACTGTTTTCAACAGCCACCTTAGATGAAGATAGTCTGGTTGTATTGTTCCCAAGGGTTCCTCATCGTAAGACCGAGCGGGCTTAAAGTTTCGTTTGTTGAGCTCTTTCCGAAACTCCCCGCATCTGCTCTTTTCCTATGATATCGTTCAAGTTGGTTACAGATAATGATAGAAACGTGAACCACGTGGTTAACGAAAACTTAAAGTGTGCGGTGCAAGAATGCACAATGTATGAATCGATAACACGTAATACGGAACGTAACTGAATGAAAACCACGAAAGACCTTGGACTTCGGTCGGGAGTGTATTTACTCACAAAATAAAAATAACAACAGACTAGCGTGTTCACTTGTTTACGGTAGTATTCTCTAATCCAAGACAGCTGGTGACAGAAATGTATCTCTATGAGGCCTTAGGTTGGCTTTTATAGGATGGCTGTTACTTTATGGGTCGAAATATCGGCCGCTCAGAGTTGAAGGCATGAACCGTGTCCGCTCGCGTCGGATAGTACCAACGGGTGAGCAATGAGGAGGTTAGGAAGTGGGTATTTGATAGTGGTTATCAGGTAAATTCGTCTCTTCAATCTTTAGGTTTATGTACACTTAGACGGCCAGACCATATGTTGAGGATGCCAGCTAGTCATCTGCCCCATCAAATCCTCTGCCACTTCTGCGGCCGACTGGCGTAAGGCTCGAAGTGGACAGGGATGACTTGATGTGGAGAAATTTGGTCATTCACCAAGGGATTGGCCACTGTAGGTTGGGTTCGTCTTCCAGGCTGGGGATCTTGTGACAAATTTGGTGGCTGGAGAAGTTAGGTGAGATGGCGGCTAATGGGGCTCGGTGACATGAATGTCCTTGCTTTGCCAAGTTGTCCCTGAAGCAATTGTGCTCAATGCTATGTAGGGGCGTAAGTAATAAGGAAGCTATCTTGCTGATAAGGCTTTTTAATTATAGCCTGGTTGTTTATTTTTCGTGATTTGGATACCTTGGTGTTAAATTTTTGGTTATAAGCGTAGTTGCATCCAGTTTTTAGGCTCCCTCACCTGTCACGACAGAGTTTCACACTTCTTCCACCCTTGATGTATTTCTCATGCGCGACTGAATTTTGTACATTGGTCATAGTCATTCTCGTACAGTTCCGTGTGATTGGTCATAAACGCCACTTGCGTTCTGTTGAACGTGTTACGTGAATGTATTTAAACGGCATACCACAACATTTGGATTCGGGTTTCAAACGCTTCCAAACGTGAATACCTCAGGTGTGCTTCGGGAATCATTTAATGCAGACATCATTAGACGACAGCATGATGTAATGACCGCGATATACATTTTGTCTTCGTGAGGCTTAATCATTCCGTTTCATAAATGGTTTGGTGAACACCAGTACACTGTTCACAAACGGAAACAGTCTCTAATACAACAGCCTCCCTGGTACGGTACACATAAGTGCAGTGAGAATCGTTTTACTTGCGAATCATTACAATGGTATTGACCCAAATGTTGGGTTGAGAAAACGTGCAGAGATGAAGACTCAGACGGATTGATTTGTGTGGTCTGTTCCAAAAGCACAGATGCAGACTTGATCAACCGTGTTGTAGTACTCTAAGTAGGAACAGCTGCAGAAGGCTTCCAAAGCGATGGGGAGGTCCGCTTCAGGTCATATCGTTGTCTGAGAGCATTTGCACCCAGAAAATCTGTCTCCATGAGGTCCGTTGGCAAGCAGCCATCGATTGAGCTGTGCTTGTGACGCAGTCTTCGGTATTGATCCACCAGCTGAGCCCAACACAAGGGTGGAACTGTGGAGTCTCGTCTTGGGAAGTTCAAATCACCTATCTCTATGGGCCGGCTCTCGTGGTGCGAAGTCTTCAGAAGAGTATCCTTTGTTTGCGGCTTACCAGTCGGACTAGAAATGGAACATACCATGAAAATCAAAATTTTGAAGAGAAATCCGAAAAGTATAGCGTGGGAGACGTATGTGGTAAGTCATGTGACAGTCATAATACTGTTTCAATAAACTATGCCGAGTCGTGCTCCGCGGCGAGAGACGTCTAAAGTTTTTTCTGTATATTTTGAAAAGCTGCTTAAAGTGTGTGGCTCTGGTTGTACACGATGTCGACTGTCTAGATTGTTCCGATACTATGGATATGGTGCTTCCTTAAGTTAATTTTAAGATTTTGAAGACGGAGTAAGAGTTACACAGAACATTCTACAGAGTGGCGATACCCTGGTACTGAGCGCTTATTCAATCAGCTTTTAGAAACTTGTTTTAAATGTAGGATAAGTCGTTTCTATACTTTCTCTGTCAAGAAAACACAACACAGTCACATCATTTGTTCTTCTTACAGGCTGTACGGTGAGCGCTGCGAAGATTAAAAAGGTGCCAATTCATATTATATATATATACTTTAATGCTAAAACTTACTAAGTGTAGCCAACGCCCACTTATTATCACAAATGCAGCTCACCTTATCCCACATTTTTTCAGGTTCAGATGAACCGAAAATGGTGCTTTATTCCAGCTCACCGAACCTAATTTTCGCTTAACCCGACGCGTATGTCTGATCACTTGAAGCTTGCTCAGTACGCGTGAGCAAAACGTAGCATGTGGTCGAGTCTTCAGATGGATAAGCAAGTGATTATGGGTCTAACACCCGGGTCACCTTGAAAAAGTCTCCAGTAGGCGATCACAGTTATCTAAAATGCGTATAACGGGAACCGTGACACTGGTCATCTTGACCACATAGCTTCAAGTGTGCCTTCAGATTTCTTTGATAGAATTGACCGTGCTTGCTAGAAGGCATGGTACAACCTTCGACAAGGGGAAACAGACTAACCTTCCCGTCAATTTTTCTCTATAAATCCGGTTGACAGTTCGGCTGTGAACTAATATATCGGGTCCACCATTCACTAGTATGCTTATTTCGCATCAGGACAATACTTTCACCCTAGCTATGTGACATTCCTTGGTATCACCTTGAAAATTGAAGATGGTTGTAATGTAAAACAAAGGTGTATACGACGCTTCAAACTCCGATCCGGACTCACCCTTTGTGATTGTGATGCAATGAACCTATTCTGTACGTTGCTGGTTATGATTCATAAGACGATTACAGATTGAAAGAAACTGGAAATGTCTATGCGCACCTTACTTTGTGTCAGATGGTTTAAAAAATGTTCGACAGACAACGCAATTGTATCGACCCAACAAACTGGAAAAGTGAATAGCCGCAACAGTGCAAATGAGAAGAGGGAGAGACCAGAATGAGAGGATAATTGGATAGCATGAAACAATCCGTGTCACATGTAACGAGCACAACTCAGTATTCAGGCAACAACGACTGGTCGAAATCATTCGGGAAAGGTGGACCGTAACTTCTCTCTACCGAAGTGGTTCCGACGATCAAGTTATATGAAGACCGAGTTTGATCTCTTGAATGCGTACATTGACTCGTTGCTTGGTTTTGAAGTCGTACGAGTTGGATGCAACAGAAGTTCCCTAGTTTGTTTACCTACTCAGTTTCCTGGACTGCCCATCCTTACATACAGTTCTTTTTATACTGTTATCGGTGTTCACCTGATTACTCANAAACTGGAAAAGTGAATAGCCGCAACAGTGCAAATGAGAAGAAGGAGAGACCAGAATGAGAGGATAATTGGATAGCATGAAACAATCCGTGTCACATGTAACGAGCACAACTCAGTATTCAGGCAACAACGACTGGTCGAAATCATTCGGGAAAGGTGGACCGTAACTTCTCTCTACCGAAGTGGTTCCGACGATCAAGTTATATGAAGACCGAGTTTGATCTCTTGAATGCGTACATTGACTCGTTGCTTGGTTTTGAAGTCGTACGAGTTGGATGCAACAGAAGTTCCCTAGTTTGTTTACCTACTCAGTTTCCTGGACTGCCCATCCTTACATACAGTTCTTTTTATACTGTTATCGGTGTTCACCTGATTACCGACTTTCACTCAACCACTTTGAGCTCTGCAACTACACTGTGTCAGAAGGCTACTCTCGGGAATCATTATAGAACTCTTTCGAATTATTACAAAATTACTCGATGAGCATGTGAAATTCATTCTCTTAGTATACCTGCATGAATGGTCTCGAAATCGACCCTTATTAAGACATGGTTGTAGCAGGAATGAATTGAATAAGAATGTGCAGCCAACCGGTAGTTATGTCTAAGTTGTGACGGCAGAACGGGAGCCAATCAACGACGGTCAGCTGCTGTGTTCAGTTTGGTTTGAAAAAGACGTTTCTGTGGAACATTGTGTCTAAACGTTTCGTATGCAAACGGCTAAATCAACCGGATCATGGTTGTAGCACACAATATGAACGGGACGATCAGAGATTAGCACCGTTTTAGTTCTGTACCACTTGTTTATGCGATGGCCGTTATACTGTACAAGAATTAATGTTTTCCCAACACATTGATATTGCCTTGTGCTACTCAGACAATCAACATTAACGTCACGAACACGACGATGACTACCACCTCACACTGGTACTACCCACCCCTTCCCTCACAGGTGGAAAGTTCGACTGCACGTAAATGCTTTGTCTTGAAAGCTGTGTTTACTGCTGGATCAAACTCAACTGGGGGCTCTTCCACGCGGCTCGGGGTGTTATTGATACGCCCAGTATGGTGTGCTAATCTGAACGGATCCTAATAGTCGACTGTAGACCAGCGGAAAGCTAAATCGGCGAGTTATCGATATGTTCACGGCGGACATATTCACAGAACTGGATCGTGGTCGCGTTTAAGCCTTCGCAGTTGTTAGAAGATTATCCACAGGTAGCCTAAACTATCTGTTCTGCAAGTTGTTCACATGGACCAGAGCAGATCATGACTGAAATTCTATTTCCGTACACATTTGATCGCGCTACGTACACACTTGAAGCAAGACAACTAATCTAAAGAAAATTAACACGTCGATGTAGATCTCAGCTGTCAATTGGTCTTCCAACCGTCGTAGGCCTTGTATGAGTGAAATTTTCATGTCATTTGCCTTCCCAAACTTGAGAACCATTGTGTTAAACGGTAGTTGTTGCCTCAGCAAGAACTTGTGTGATGGTCATTTTTTGAAGAGGGGATTAATGTACGTAATATATTTTCGATCGCTGGTGTTAGGTCGTTGTGTAATGTGACTGTTCTGTCTACGAGAGGATAGGTTAACTACGATGGGAGAAGCCTACGTGTTTTGTTTTGCGTTAACTCTGAGAACTTTATGTGGAACAGATTCATAGAACATCTATGGATTCAGGAGGACATGGTACATTCACGTCTAGCTAGTTGCGTTTTGTATCAGTGCATCCGGATATATATGTATATATATATATATATATATAATCCGGCATCTTTCCAAACAAAGTAACCAACGTGCGCTCCAGTCGTACTAGCTGGCATCAGACTATCAGTGGAGCTTCTCTTTGTGCTCGATCTAGTGGATGTGGACTACACTCCGCGTGCTCCCATTGGCCATTCCGTCGCTGACCTCATATTACTGACATAAGAACCATACATACATAAATAGCCATGAACTTAAATGAGACGTTGGTTCCAACCGCTGTCCATCACAAAAATGTCGTAGACAATTGCAAACCAATGATTTTATCCACAGAGAAAGATGTGAAATCTGGGTACACCACAACTACTTATCAGTGGTCTGGGATGTTGTTAGGTTGAACATCACTCATAAATAATCGCCGCTTTTAAATTCAGATGAACTTCTCAGCTAGCATCATTTTGAAATATACAGTTAGTGGAACAGAGAATTTTGTGGACGAGGGCATGCCGACAAGACGTGAACGTATGTCACCTCGGAGATCGTTGCTAACTGGCTGTCTAAATGTTCGCGAAATCTCCAGTCTAACAGGCGATACCTGTGGATCGTGCTCAAAGGGTAGGAACTGAAGTGAATATATTACTTTGGATAGTAACACGAATTTTTTCTGGACTATGACACTCCTTTGCAAAATGCGCGGTGAAAACAAGTAAGTGAGAAGTAGGTCGTATCAGGCACGTTATAAAACAGTAATATACATGGAGCAACGACTTCACTGAACTGCGAACGCCGATTAACTCTTTTAAGAGGAAGCATCTTATTATAACCTTTCTCTTAATGTTTCTTCCAGGATAATCCACGTCACTGTTGAGGTGAGTCGTGGCCAGAGCCATAGTATCTTCTGGTCAGGGCCATGGTTGTTATGACGATGATGATGGTAATGATGATGATCGTATCCGTTTGAACATTCGTTCAAGGGTATTGACATATTAGGGTATTTCTTGGATGTGAAAGCAGCTTACTGTGTCGAAATTCTGTTGTGCGAAATTAATCGACCAAAATAATTTTACGAAATATTTCAAACGCCAAACGAAACCTGGACTTACGTTGATTCAGCTGAACGTGCAAAACTCCTAGTCTTATCATGCGGACGCCCTGAGGGTCGCATGTAAATGAAACGCGAGGTGAGCTGATCTGGTTGCGGAATGCTCTCCGCATCCTTGGGTCCTGGTCGACGACTTCGCATATGATCAACTTGTTTGTGTACCGATTTACCGGTCGCCTTCTTCAAAATCGCCCCTGGAAAAAGACTGAACCGAAATGGATACGGGTTACTGATGAAAACAAACGAGGGATACCTGTTGCTGATCGTAAAACTCCGCAACACCATTTGAGAATTCAGCGCCAGCATTTTTAAAAACCCAACGCCACCTGAGACTGTTCGTGAAGTTCTTATTGATTTAGGTCTATTGCGCCAACTATTTCCAGTTTTGTGGAGCCGGCCGCATCTATGATGTCTATCGTATGTTTGCTTCTTACAGTCACTGTTTACGGGTCACTGTCCGTATGCAGTGATATCATTGTTCGAGTAATGATATGAATCAACAACCTGTATAGGAAACAGACAGCCATTTTTTAAGCCGAGTTGTTTCATCTGGAACGTTGTAATTAGTATCCTGTTTTGACAGACGAATAGGGTTTAAATGTGGTATGCGGTGGTCAAACCAGTTATAATCCCACCAACTGCGGGGAGTGAAAAAGAAGCGAGTTATGAAAGCGAACACACAGTACACGACGGAAACAAATTTTATCCCAACTATAAATGTCACCAATCTGACAACCAACCAGTCGGAAAGCATAAATCTACTGAAACAGTGGGCTAGGCGGTTGACGATTAGTAGGACGAACAAATGTAAACGGGTGATTAAAGAAAATTATTTTGGTCATCTGCAGCAACGGGGATTCTGCTGCAATATTTCCATTTTTAACAAAAACAAGTTGAACACATATAACACCTTCTAGCTCTTGAAAGACTGGTTGGGTGGCGGACATTACTGACTCCGCGAATGTCACGTGTCTGAATTGGCCGGGCGTGTTTAGCGTGGGTGTTAACATGACTTAGTAGTTGATTGCTGGGCCCTCGGTTGTCCTGGCTCTCATTGGCCCATGGTTTCAAGTGACTGACATGACCTGCCAGATAAAGTTTCCAACACGAACTCTATGGGTAACATTACCCTCGCGATCGATAATTGTGCGTGATAGCCACATTTCCCTGGTGTGACGCATACTCCACACATAGACTGCATCTCCAGGTCGGAATCACTCGGGGCGTTCACCATGATGCTTAATGGGCTGCAGTTTCATCGGTTTATTTCTTCTCGTTGGCAAGACTTTCGACAGCATGACATCACGTGGAGTCACTAGTCACCGCCTCAGAAATGTTCCAGCCCGTGTCTATTGTTCCGGAGTCGCTTGGTTAGATGTTGAACGATGGGCCTTCAGGAAAACATCAATCGCTTTCTGTACTGTAACTCCTTCCAGTATTTGAGTTTCTCCTAAACGTGTTCACGCACCTGTTCACTCGACCGCATGTCTGTGGGTGATGAACAAGTGTGAATACTTGAAGAATGTATGGTACAAATCTAATTGATTCACCGCTTATCCAGCACCCCGACACAAAAGAAAATCTGACAAACGGCCAACCCAAATATTGTGTTAAAGATACAACATCAGGATTGGACGAATGGTCTCAGTGTTGTGCCTCACGTAATTCGCCAACTTGTTTGTTCCGTACTGCACCAATTAACATACAGTTTGTGACTTTGTATCTACTAACACGATCAGCCAATGACAGACGGTGATTTCTTTAATACTTTTGTACATCCACAAATTCGTCGTCTCAACTCATGAATAACAACTGCTTACTGCTGCCAGTACCAGGTCTTTTCCTTACTAATTGCGTGAGTAATCAGGTGAACACCGATAACAGTATAAAAAGAACTGTATGTAAGGATGGGCAGTCCAGGAAACTGAGTAGGTAAACAAACTAGGGAACTTCTGTTGCATCCAACTCGTACGACTTCAAAACCAAGCAACGAGTCAATGTACGCATTCAAGAGATCAAACTCGGTCTTCATATAACTTGATCGTCGGAACCACTTCGGTAGAGAGAAGTTACGGTCCACCTTTCCCGAATGATTTCGAC
>QNGE01003978.1:28725-64207 GCA_008508345.1 Paragonimus westermani
CGTATACAACTTTTGCAATTTACATCTTGATCGTATTGCAATCGAGGCGCTCTCACTCGGTTCCAAGTTCTGCTGTCCACAACGTAAGAATGAGCGCCTAGAACTAGAGGTGCAATTCGAGAATCTTTTTGGTCAAATGCAAAATTTAAACACGCAGATGACTTACACTGTGCTCATTCAGGTTTTGAAATACGTACTCATTTGGTCAGTTAATTGTTGGTGACAGGACCTGAAGTGTCTCTGATTAGTCTCGTGCAGTGAAGTATTTTACTAAATGTGTTCATAAAACTCATGTAATTCACAAAATGAATGGCTTCGCTTATAAGGTGTGATATCGTTCACATTCCAGTATTTTAGTGAGTAAATACCACAGCCCGATCAATTCTATTTTCTGCGTGCACTGGTCAAAGATTTGCTTCCCTGCCTCACGACTACCGCTTTTGGGAATATTGCAACCGGAAGAGTTATTCGCGCACCGTATAATGACGTTGTTAGTCATTCCACTGCATATGAAGTGGAATCGTGGGTAATCAGTATGCATTCACTGTGTACAATCCTATTCAGCCAAACAAAACCGTGGCGAATGCCGTTTATGCTTTGAAGAGCGCTGTAAAATCTTCCAACGCATTCACTTTTACTGAGTCCCACAAAAATGTTGAAAATGCTTTACTGCGGCACAGGGGTGCTATTCATAAAACATAGAGACAAAACTATACAGAGCTATGAACAGAGCGTATATTGAGAAACAACATGTTCAGTTTGAAATCGGCTGAAGATTTTTCGGATTGTGACAACGGATATTTCCTTTTCAGAATAGTGGCACTTGTTAATCTCGGCATCCCCATGTTCCTTGTCTCAGTAATATATGCGGCAATTTTAAAATTTTGGTTTCGGATACCAGTTTTTTTAATTAGAGAACTATCAGAAATTGAACTCATGCAACTAAGAAACTCGGTAAGTTTGAAGGCTAGGAAACATCGTTACTGGAATGACCGGAACTTTCAGTACAATAAGGCAAACGTGATGATCACACTGGGACATTGATTTATGCTGCTGTAATTGCTTGAATAGATGTATAGCACAGTTTAAAGCACACTACGTTTTGGTTATCTCATTTCGGTGGGTTATTTTTATCACATAGAAAACAATTTTGGGTTTGAGCTAGTTACGACTGTGTTTACTACAGCATATTTCAAAACACTACACTACTACACATAGTGCTAAATGACACGAATTGCGACTGTTACCACGGGTTTTCAGATAGTGCTAGCGACGTAAGTTGATCTGAAATGCAGCAGTGAAATTGGTGGAAACTGTTATGATGGTGATACTTGTGGGGTAATGTCTTTGAAAAAACACAGATGATGTAGACTAGCTGATCACTGAACATCATAACAGAAACCACCACCTTTCCCATCAAATTAATCACTGTGACTGCGTGGTTCTTACGAACCAGAGTCGTTGTAGCTGAGGCACTGTGGGATAAACCCATTCAGCCGTACGAAACCGATCCACAAATAGTCATCCGTGTTCCAGTGTTTGGGAAAGTTCAAGGAGCACATATAATATGCAATCACTAGGTCTTATAAGCTCACTTCAAATATTCAATGGCCTGAGAATTGAGGAGTAATACAACTGTGGACTTGGGTGGATTATCTGTGAGTTTGACTGTTTAAAATGGAAGATACTTTGGTTCTTTTCTCACTGCATAATTTGCTCACGTCACTGATTCAAACAAGTGAATACTCCAGTAGTAAATTTTAGAGGCTGAAGACATTACTTTATAGAAAAGGGTTGGGATTCTAAACAACGGTCACAATGTATCAACCCAGCTAGACTGCCTCATGTGGAGACTAGACGTGTTATGAGCTCATCATTGACGAGTACAATGTGAAACGTCTCACAACATGTATTCCTTTCGTATGGCCTGTTCATGGAGATATTGCTCAAGGACTGTATGTTTTTAATTCCTTCTACAGTCGTAGTGCACATGCGTGTGATAAGAACATTAAACACGTTTATGCGGTTCGTCCACATTTTTTTTGGAACAGATGAATCGAAAATGCCGATAAGTTTTTCGACTTCGCCATATACACTTGAGTAACCCATACACGAGAGCTGTCGGCTGATCGATCGCACAACATCCCGTAAGAGATAATATAGCCTGAGTTAAAGCGCGCCACTTTTGAGCAATGCCGCTTGAATGAAGTTTTCTATTCTACTCATCGCAATATCCATCCGACTAAGCAGTACGCTCAATTCCATGAATAGCTTAACAACGAACAAAAGCATTCATCTAATCTCACATGCCTGTCTTTACCAAAGAATGGCCATCTCATGCACAACCTAAATACTTAAGACATCCAAAGGAGGGTTCTCTGTTGGGTCACATTTTTCTTTGATACTAAAACTGTCGGGATTATAATCAGATGTGACCTTCTTTTTCACTTTCCACAATTTTCACGAGAGTTCCTCAAAGGTCTGTGTTCGATGGTTTGATCTCCTTGATCTGGAAGACCAGTCTGGCCTTAATTCCAGAAACGAACCTCTGAGTCAATAGCTCAAAAGTCTGGGACACTATTGATTCTGGGGTGATACAAATCGTTTTGAAGGGACCAAATGTTGCCCAGATAACTAGAGTCACCACGTATGCCAGTCAGTGAAGAATCTGGAAGCGGGTGTAATGAAAACCGGTTGGAGGATAGACCTAGCTATCTAACCATCGTAAACCTTATGTTTCATTTAATATTACGAGTTGCTCACTTGAGATGATAAGAGGGACAATTTCCCTCATGAGTAGTAGGCATTTTGAACGTGTTAGGAGTTTAACCTGAAATACCTGCTTCGTTATAACAACAAGATGATGTGTACTGATCTGGAGGAGATATAGTCACTGCTGAACGCATTTAGAGAACGATTTCCAAACTGATCACACATCTATGACATGTAACATATTTGTCTTGAGTTGAGATTCCATCTCCTTCGGATAGCGTTTCTTTCTTCGCCGAGTCAAAAACCCTTGAAACGATATTCTGTTTGGAGCTGTCATTTTCTTTTTCAAAGTTTGATTGAGGGAGTTATTAAAATCCCACTTGCTGAGAACGCGATTAAAATTGTGGTTTCTTCTCTGACCACGTGTACTGAAGTACCCTACAATAACCACATCACACCCTGATTTCAATTAGTGTTCCGTAGATCATCGGACGTCTGCTGTAGAACGGATAGATAAACAGACTGGTTCCGAATATGTTCGCTGAAAACATGGGTTAGGTGGGAAGTGGCAACTAGATGGTCAGTTTATGACGTGGATTCGAAGAATGGAAACGCAACTTTGTTGGGCGCTAACAGATTTTCTGTACAGAGCCCTAAAGACAGTAAACATTTCTTTTTGTGAGTTTGTTTGGACTGCCACATTATCAAAGCCCATGACAGTGCTAGGTTGTGAAAACTTGTGCTGCTTTTAGTAAATCATCCATTTTTGATGTTAATCTTTTTTTCTGTCATTTGTTGCTCAAGCTAGATCTATTATTTTTTTTGGCATTCTCTGCATAACTGTTTAAACTGTGTACTAAATTACCATCCATCAGCTGTCCCATTTTTCATTCGATCTTCAATGCACATAGCCGTCATTTGTAGCGAAATGTGTTCACATCTGATTGGGCAATCTAGATGCCGTTTCATTGGAAAAAATAAACTGAACCTGTCAACCGTTAAAATTAATTCGGAAATCAAAGACTGACAAAAGGCCATAGCTGAACAAAAGTGATCCCAAACAGTGCCATACGTCATCATTCATGGTACACACTAGCAGTCTCGTAAATTTATAGTGAAAGACAAGAGGGATAGAAGGAAGAAATCAAGCTAGAGTAACTGCTCACTTCAGTGAAGGATTTGCAACCACTTTCATAGGCAGCTGTGATTTAATGTGTAAAGTATGGTGATTTCACTTTAGAAGTGATTCAACGTAAGACAACCTTTTCCAGAATTAGATTTGAGTGCAGCACGACTTATATCCGGGGGAAATTCCGCTGCGTCTTCACGAGTGTACACAACAGACTGTTTACATAACAACACTGATGTACATTTTTTAAGATTTTCCTTGGATGCAAATAGTGTAATATGAGCCTGTTTTCTACTTTCACTTAAATTAGAGTAGCCATGATATTCTTACTTTTCACGGCGGCAGTGAGGCGTACGTTCTCCGCAGCCCAACTGGTCATACTGTATACGACCACCCGAATCTCAACACCGCTGCTGAAATCATCGCTACCGCTCAACACCAAACCTCACGTCATTTATGAAATCTCATGTGAGTGCCCGACCACTTACACAGGCAGAAAGGAGTGACAATTACACAGTCAGATCAACGGACATATTCCAGTGTGATTACTAATAAGTAGTGGAGACTTCGTTGATATAGTTTGAACAGCGCTCACAATTGTTCGCAGCTGTTACGTTCTCATTGACTTTTCAGCCGGGTCCTTACAAAAAAAGCAGTATGCTGTAGTTCCGCTCCAGTTTTGGTCTCTATTTTGGGTCTGACTACTACAATGTCGGACTCAAGTCAGAATGCGACAAGTAAAAAATGCCGAGGTCATCGATCGCCTGACAACTATTAACATGCCGGCCACAGTCGAACGTGGGGAAGGCCTTTCGGTTAGGTTACGCAGCGGAAATTCAAAGGCTGCTCCTGTTGACGGAGGTGGTAGATATTAAAAAATGGGAGCTAGTTCTCGGCCTACAGAAAGGTTTGTTCATCAGTACCAGATTGTCCCAGTAACTGATGTATATTATTATGTGTGTAGTAATTGGCTTTTTTGGTTCCATTGTTTCTATTGAACTTTGTTATAGGAGTCCCCATGCTACAATGTGTAGTTGATGAGACAGCAAAATGCACTTGATAGGTAGAATGGGCAATGCAATTTTTCCGACTTAGCTGTTCACATTTGTTACTGGAGAAAATTGCTTCGATTTTCCTTACTCACATTAGTAACTAGAAGAGAATTTTTGTGGTCTATCATAGTAATCGAAAAAGAGAATGCATACGAAGTATGATATTCTACAGAACTGGTGAGCATAAAGCGGAAAATATGGATAACGTGAAACTGATACGACATACAGTTATACTCTTCGCTAATCTGGCAGTATCATTGTTATAAAAACAAGCCAACCTAGTAAACGGGTCATTATGAACAGCGTGGTGAATACCAGAGTTCCTGCGCCACTGCCTCTGAACACCACAACATCTCGAGCTTCTCATCTGTAGATTCATGTGAGGTCCACCTGGAGATGGCTGCTATGGATATGACGAGCTGCCACCGATAAAACGGGGTTTGTCTGTTTGTTGTCGTGTACACACACCCATGTAAGCTTACACCTGAACTAGTTGCTAGGTTATGCTTTAAGACACACAACCTCATCTACTTCTCTATAGCCTACCTGACAACTACACGCGAACCACTAAGTAAATCGTGTGAGATCTGGAGGAACAAAGGAACCTGTGTTCATAAGGGTGTAATCAGAACTTCACATCGAAAGCATTGTACTTCCGCATTGCAACAATTCCATTCTTTGTTCAACTCTGTGAAGCGGTTGTAAGGAATTTCAGCTTTGGTGTCACAGTTGTTAGCTGCTCTGAGAATTTCTTTATAGTAAACCTGGAAATAAGTGACTATGGAATTTTTCAAATGATCGAAAGTAATTATTTCGTTAATTGTTTGTAAACAGAGAGATTGGTCTTTTGCAATAGACATATGTGAGCATCTATGTAACTATAGGGCGCACGCTGTATACAAGATTCTATTATTCAATCCCAAATAGGGTTAGGAATGTGCAGATCATTCACGTTGTTTGGGAGCATGCGCTCGCGACAAACGTTGACGAACCCAGTCTGAAGAAAATGGTATCTTTGTAAGTATTCACACTAATAACGGAAGCTTACTCTTCCAATGCTGGTTTCGGTCTTTCCAGAGGGCCTAAATTTTGGCGAATATGCACCAGAGGAAGAATACCACTGATTTGGTCTGCCTCCGCTTGACTGATGACGCAGAATCCCGGTTGAATAGGTGGTCTCTTTCCCAACTTTTCGGAGACCAGTTTTGAAATTTCCTCATCCGTAAGCATGTCCTTGAGATCGTGCTGAAATGCAGCTATTCGAAATTGATCTTGGTTGCGTTCGGCCCAAGATACCATGGCACGCAACTTCCGAAATTGTTTCTCCATTCGTGGGGCTTTCAAATTGCGCATCGTATTGGATAAGGCATTTGAATGATTCTCCCGGACGAAATCACACAGTGGAGGCTGATGATTAGAAGTAATAAGTAAGTCGTCGACACTTGTGCAAAATTATTATGCAATAACACACATTTGTGTAAGATTTGTACGTGTGTACACGCAGTTGCTGCACAGACGTTAGCTACCTTGGGATCAGCTTATAAGCTGACATCAAGCTGATGGGTGTCTTAACTTCCAACAGTCTTGAGACACAGGTCACAGCCAAAACAAAAAAAGACAGTGGTAACGGTACTTTTTACACTTTTGCAGTACAGCAAAAACTACTTATTAATTCCAAACCACTCTCAGCATTCCGTACGGTGTATCCTGAACATTCACTGAGTGAATATGTTCTAGAACATGGTCGCACGCTGTTGAAGTGCTGAGTTGACTGATACTTGACAAACTGCGACATCCAGCATACGTAGACAAGCTGCGCAAAAAGCTGTGTTAGAATCTTAGAGCTATGTAGTTGGATGAACAAGTAAGAATTCGGTCATGAAAGGCTTTTCAGGTTGCGATACGAACCTTAGATCGTGAAAGGACAGAACCGTAAAGAAGGATTTGTAGACTATATATGACTAGCCTAACAATTACTACTCCCAACAAGAGAAGAATACATGAGTGAGGGTTGGTGTATGTAATTGAACGAAACATAATCGTAGAAAAGAGAGTAAATAGACCAGCGTATCAGACCCATATACAATATAAAGTATTGTCCGGATAATCAGAGTGGGCGAAATCATCCATGTGCAAGTAATGTGTGTCGGGACTACTGAAGGGACAGGATAACGCTGATGCACTATGGAGTTGTGAGGTTGTATGTTCCCTTGTGACCATTGTTCTCTGCGTGTTACTGAAGCGCTCGCCCTCCTAGGGTGTCCGAGAGCTTGGCCACGTGAATGTACGGACCACATACAATTGTAGTTCGACGCATATGAATATCCTACCATGAAGCTACGTGTGTGTGATCACGTCGTCGGTTGTGTCAGCAATGAGTATTCCAAAGCTGCTGCTGTTCGGACGATTGAAATCAGGTAGGCCAAATCCTAGTGGCCAAAGGTTGCGATAGCGAGATTTCATCCAGTTAAGTCTTTCGCGTTGTAACACTGATTTTAGATGGTGGAAGAGTTGGCGTTAACCCGGACAGTCTGGATAAATATGATTCGGACGGGCGTCCGAAATTCAATGAACACTGATTGCGTGTCCAAGAATGGAAGCGCGCAATACGTAAGGGAACCGTTGGTGCCATAGGTCGCGGTGACGTAACTATATGACTGCGATGTGTGCGGCCGCGAATGAGCCGGTTGTTTGGAATTAGTCGGTCACTAACGTCCGCAGAGTACACCGTCGGCGAAAAGACGACGAGTACGTTAGGATCAGGCCAGGTAGGTCATACCAGTATATCCATTCTACTTTTGTTAATGATTGCATCGTCCAAGAACCTGGTCGTTTAGCAATTAACCCGCTCCTCTCCTCAGAAACCTGGGTGTCTGCAATCTTCTACCCATTCAGTTCTTCAGTTTCGTTAGTGTACTGTATGATGAATGTGTAAATTTTGTTTTTCATCCTGATCATCTCTGGGGTGTATTAACAAGCCTTTGTATTGCACATCACTAATCTTCTTTCTTAGTTTGGTTCTTGTCAGTAAGGCTTCTCTCTGTTTACTTCCCAAGAGATAAAAGTTTCCCTTCCTTACTAGCCAATCAACTGGCAAACTAGTGTTGTGAACCGAGGAGGCTGATGGCACAGAGGTTGTTTGCTTGAGGAAACCAATACACGAGTTATGCGTCTCAACCAGACTGCGAACAAAAACACTCATTTGCACACCACACCGATCTGAGGATGTTCCGGTCGCTTTGGACACCAAGTCATAGTTCCCTCATGTAGCAAAAGCCATTCCAGGTGATTCTGCTCCTAAATGATCTTACCCGTATCTCCCTTGTATTTGTCCCGCGGCCATTTCAATCCATGCTGTCGCCTCGCTACACTAGTATTGGCTGGCTAGACACAAAGACCCCATTGGCACAACTCCCGGCCTTATTCCTTTGGGTTTACACCGGATACGCGGTGTGTGAGTGAAACCGTAGTTGGTATGGCGCAAGCCACTTTTGGTGGTGGTTGAGGGCAGGCGTCTTTTGATTTTGGTCACTGTGACGGTCTAATGTAAACCGGATGCCGTCACCAATATACATGTGACACTGATAACCACATTATTGTCAGAAAAACTTGGCTGTCAGTTGCGTGAGTGAAGGTGAGAATCACTCAACGGAGGTTGCGTGTGGCCTGCACCGTGACTGTCAAATCACCCGTTAGCGGGTGAAGTACGTGATACCTTGGGGATGGCCAAGGGATGAATGTGTGGGTATGAATATTGAAGTACAGGGTCTGATGGCTCGCTGTGGGTCGAATGAAAGACCGCGGTTATTGAACCCTCAGATTTGGCACATGGCAATGGACCTTCATACAACCTCAACCAGACTTGATTTATTCATTCATAACGTCCACAAGCGTGACCAGGAGGTACCGTGGCTCAGAATGCCGCTTATCGCGGGAAATGTAATATTTGCCAGAAGAGTTTAAATCCCGATAAAATAAGGCCGAGTGGAAAAACCAGAGAACATGAATGTAGGCACACCACCGACTGAGGTACACTGCTATCTTGCATAGCGTTTCTCGTCAGCCAGTTGACGACCCACAGTGACTCTCAGTCGAGCAGGTGACACTTACCCATTTCATTCAATGAAACAGACAGGGTTCGTATTTTGAAACCAGATGATTACTTGATCATTACGCGGTTTTACCCAACTTTGGTGCTTCCAGTATATAACTTCCGGTACGCTAAACGCTCAACTGGCAAGGAGAATGCGTGACTGAATCACCCTGAGCTGTGCAACACAGCTAGTTGCCCAGTCAATCATGCATCCAGAGCCTCCCGGAATAGGTGTCGGTGAACGGACGTATCGCTCAGTAGACCATTTCACTAGATGTGGGTTAACTGGCGGAGACCACAATGGTCAAACGTGGCATTTTGGTGACATCCTAGTTGAGAGCAGGCCGCGTTTCCGAACCATAGGGTTGGACAGGGCGTACACAAGCACTACATATCCTTCTCTCCAACGACAGTCGGAAGTCTTTTTGATGCCACAGATGACGCAGGTCGGCAATGGCCAAACGGGACTCAACAGGAGAGCTGAAACTGGGGGACTCTTCTGAAGTCTCAAGGTGGTCGTCTTAAATAGTTGAGTTCTGTACACACTCGCATTAAACAAGAGGAACGAGGATGCAAATGAACGAGGTTAAGCTTCTCCATGTACGCCTTTCTAATCTGTATAAAGCAATCAATAAAAACTTCTCCGCTATCAAGCACATGGAAATAAGTAAGCTTCCATTTGTGCAGTTTCCAATTTGTGTGGGGTGGACTTCGCCTTGCCAGATTTTTTTGGTTTATTCAGTGCATTTGATTTCTTCTTGTATATTCCATACCAATGTCCTGAATTTTGAACTCGGTTCGCAACTCAAGCTACAACCTTTTTTTGCATTTCGGCATAGGAAAATTGATTATCTTTGTTCTCGAGAAAGACAAAAACGCACCTTAGCCCACCATTTGGTTTATCAGTTTCTTCTGAATGTGGTTCGATGGCCTCTACCCACACACTACTTAGTGTTCCCTCTGAAGAGAACACCGGATACGGGGAGTGGAAACAGGGGTGGTTCAACGCAAGACAAAATGTACACACTTTTTTTGGTTAATCCGAACACAGATACAGCTAACTATGTCTGTGAATACGAAAGTTGGCAGGTGAGTGCTTCCATGCGCAACATGAAGTGCATTAGTTTTCTCATCATTTTAACGACATAAGAATACAGTGAATCAGAAAAATTCGTGCGCAATCGATGAGTTTGTCCAATGGTGACGTTCGACTTGATGAACCAGGTGTAAATATTGTGACAGTTAAGGCGAGCTGGAAGTGGACATCTAAACGAAGAGGAAAATAGTCGCTTATTTGTTAAATGTACGCAGACAGTGATTACTGCTAGGTTCAAACGACTAATTACAGTGGTTCTGAAAAAGTTGGGGAACAATGCGGAAATGAGATAGATACAACTGTTCAGTTGGGTTGATCGAAGATTGTAAGAATCATAATCAAGATTTTCGGAAAATGTCACACCGTCTACTTACGAAAATGATACAAGTGGCTGTTGATCTTTATTTGTTTAATGTGTAAGACTTAAATTTACTTCCTCAGAGTAGCATCCAGGGTACACTCTTGTATGAGTGGACACACAAACGATTTAGTGGTAATCACGTGTATCTTAAAACATTATGGGAGTTTCATGAACAGTCAAGTCTTCATATTGATTGATGGCTGATCCTGCAGCTGAGGCGTTGAAACAGAAACAAGCTTACACGATTCATAAATAAGGAAGTTGTCATTCAAATCTATTTAAAACAAAAGAAAACTACAATTTACCTTTTCTTCACCCCGTAGTACACGTTCTCGAGTGAACGCGTCGAAAGTGGCTCTCATATCAGCATCCAGTTCCTGTTCTAGTTTGACCAGCAGTTCATAGGATTTTGAACGCAGAAACTCCCACACTGATTTGGCACCGCAATTCAGCCCAGCGTGCAACCGAAGGTTTTCCAACAGACTGCTTCCATCACTAAGTCTGCGCTCATTCGGAGTTAGTGACCCACTGTGGCTGGACAGAGTGGATAGCTGCTGATTAAGACTCAACTTGCGGCCTGCCCTTTCAGGTAACACGACAGGTTTGACTAGCCAAGGTTTCAGGTCTGGACGGAAGGGAACACGAGCGCCTCTCAGCATCCCCGTCGGATAACCACCTAGGTACAGTGGTTCGGCGGCAGTGCCCTTCCGACGACTGACCGATTCGTTGCGAGAGCGAGAAAAATTAGGTCGGAAAAAATATGCGACCCGTTTCGGACCCCAAAGGTGTTCCAGATATGCTTCACAGAAGTCAGCCTCGCAGTTGCTCGGAGTTGGACTTGTTTTCTGTTTGATGTGGATTCAGAATAAAGCATACTTGTCAAAATACTGTAAGAACACTTGATTGTTTTTTCTTCTCAGGTTAAGTGCACATGCGGTCTGGTACTAATGATATAATAGGAGGGGCTGCTGTCTGAACTGCGTTTGCAGCTGGAGCACATAAGTGACACTCTGTTAAAAATTTCCGACCCAGAGAAGTGAGAAGCACTGGGCTGATTTAGAACTTATTAGAGGTGACCTAGTCTTTCTTTACAAACCTAACCACTTCCATTAAATAAACTGGAACGCTTAAAAGGCCATTCAGTAAACCTGGAGTATACAATTGACAGACTGACAACCAGGCAGAATTTTCATTCATTTATGATCTGCTCAAACCGACACATTGTCTGACTCTTTGGTCGACGCTGAGTTGATCTTATAAATCAAAATCTCTACACGATGCATAGATAAGTGAAAGGCTCACAATATAAGTTTCTCAACCACTGTACCAACACACTGTCATATGTCACCAGCTCAGAATATGTCCTGAGTGTGTTTTACCGACAACTATCAATATGAATGCAGGACAGTCGTATTTATAACATTTCAATCTAATAATCATCATTCCTGTTCTATCACTTAAATGAATAAGCCTGTTTTCAAGCAGGTACTACTGTTTCTGTACACTAAGAATTTGAGTCATACTACGAAGGAAGCCGTACAAGTGGCTATTAATCAGTTCATGTGTTGTGTATGTTCCAGTTACTTGAAATGCCAGGTTGCAGCTTTTCTTTTGCCAAAACACTGGTTACAGCTAAAGTGTAATTTCCCAATTCCACATGGACACTAGATTCAAGTCAACATGTTCTGCTAACTCTTTTACAAAGTTCTACGCGTATTTCTGGGTCGATATTTGACATAGTTCGGTGTTCTCCTCCAGTTAATCAAACATTTAGTTCACTGTTACATTTTGCTGAATTGTTGAATCGTTCTCCTGTTGAACCTGCCTATGTTCGTGGAAAAAAGGTTAAACTTGTACGTCGTCCTGTTAGCTATTTTTTCGAAAAAGGCGGTATCATCTTAGCTGCTTCAGTTAGACTGTTTTACTAGCTTACCAGCTTGTGTTGATTGTTCACAAAATATTTCATCTCACACAGCTCACACCTTACTTACTCAGTACACTCCCATTTCACAAACTCACTAGGTATTTGAGCCGCTCCAATTTTCCCTGCCATATTTATCGCTTCCCACAGAACTACAAGCGTCCAATCTAGCAAATCACCCCATTCCACTTCTTAAAAAATGTTTTCTGCTCGTTGTTTGTAAATGCATATTCAGAGAATAGCATGATCATATATAGCTGCCGAGTGCAACAAAGATTTCGGTAGCCACAAGCAACACAGCTTGCCGTCGCGGATTCCGACTACGGGGATATGATAAATCCAGAACCGCTTACTACGCTCTTTGGTCTTCTTGTTTTCACCAAGGCTTAATATATTCCATCATGGTTGACGTAACTTATTTCCTATTATCGCTGGAATGGTGGTATTTGTAGAGTTTTAAGTAAAAGGGTAACATCCTGTACTGATTATGAATCGTGAGAGAATTGATCCACCGCGTGATGTAGTCCTCAGATTCCTGGAAATTACTTCCCAGAATATCATTTATGACAAGAGGGAACAGGAAAGGTGAAATTGTACATGTTCAGAGAACCAGCATGAACAGATTCGACCATTTCTCTGCAGTTCCTTCACTAATAGGACCGCTCCAGAGGACTTGGCGAGCAAGCGATTGATGGAGAGCCTTTAGGTCCAGAATGACCGCGACCGTCAGCTGCCTATAAGAGTACTGGTGCTACAACTCCCTTCGCAAGGTAAAATGGTAATCTAAAAACTATCAAACGGATCTCACTCACGCTTACTCTTCAAGTACCTGACTTTCTCTGGGTTTGATGAGCCGGTGTAATATAAGGCCAGTAAGTAACTTTGAAGCAGTGAATACAATACTGGTTTTCCCGTGACTGTCACAAAGATCACAAGCCTGTTGATGAAAAGGTGAAGTGCACTGGATAGACATCGATCTCGAGGTACCTTCTTAGATTTCCTAACTGACTGAATGAGTTCTGTTGATTTCGATATTGGCTTTTCCAACAACATCCTTGAGAAGAGAAGGAGAAGGGTACGATCCAAGAGTCTCGTTAAATTTTAATACATTAAACTCCTGAGCCACTTCCAATTCCGACTAGGGACTGTGTGAAACGTAATAATCGACCGTTTAAATTCCGCTAAGACCAGCTGATCTGTCCTTCAAAATATCCGACGCTACTGAATAGTGATTAGAAAACCAGCTTTTTGTAATGTAGTCTCACGTACCCGGCAACTGTTAGAGCAAACACGAATTTGGTAAACTTGATGGATGTTTATAGTGATTCTTGGGGGAAAACGTACAGTTATATTCCAGTTTTGTATAGACGTTCGTGAAGATTTTGTCAATATTACTGCAGGCCCATGAAGAGGACTACTTTTGACTGGTGCCTAAGAAAACCAGGGTTTCAAATTGTCAATGAAGTTTACAGAAACAGACAACACTACTTGAAGTGCCTTCTGGTGCGTGTGGAAAACAATGAATGCGGTGTGTCAATGGTGGAAGAAGTAATTTGGAAGACACAGAGAATTAGACGGTTGACGAAACAACAGGACCGCGTTCTTTAAAAAATGTCGGTAGTTCTATTCGGTAGACGACATTCGCTGATTTATGCGAAAGCCTGCAACGTTGTGTAAAAATGAACTTATTCTCAAACATTAAGTGTGTGAAGAATTAGTTCAGCAATTTCCCCCTCATATTTTCTGACACATGTAATATCAATTATCTTCTGCAATGCATGTTTTGATCGAGGTTCATGCAAGTTATGTGAAATTCGCACCAGTACCTGAGGACCTGAATGTAAAAGCCACTTGTGTGGTTTGTGGAGATCAGAGTGGCGTTGGAAATACAGAAATAATTTTGAGCTGATAGAAGTGCCAAGTATACATTCACTATTCTAATATATATTCGTATTCGTTCCAGTAAACCACATCAATTCTGATGGCACGCAATTTACCAGAATGAACAAAGTTCATATCGTGAACTGAACTGTTCCGTAAATAACGATATTTATGGTTTTCGCACAACACAGGGATACGTTCAGTACTTTGTGCTTCAAAATAAAAAAAATACGTCGATACCAATCAAACCCGGGTTGTTATGTAGTAGATGCTTGGAAAATGACACGAAATGTAGTCAGCCGTATCAAACAGTGACAGTTCTTCGGCGAAACCTAACCAGTGAGTAGAGCAAACTCTCCGTTCTGTTTAATGGTTTAGGACGACGCTCATTTACCCGACGGAGGTTTAGGCATAGAAAAATCATCGGTATTTTTTTTCTCGATTAAGTACGTGGTTAGGACAACTTAAATCGTACCCGAATTAGTTACAAAACACAATCGGCTCAAAAAACAGGTGGACCAAGATGTGCACCAGTTTGCGAACAACTCAGTCGATAAGTGTTGAACCAAGAGGCACGCCCATAGGTATACTGCAGGAAAAGTCCAACCAACATGTTCCGAGCAGGCTGGTAAATTAACTGACGTGTTTCGAGTCATCGTAAAATGTCTGACTGTCATTTGTTTGCAGTTTGTCTTAAACAGCGTGAAACGGAAATACATCACTCATGTGCTGTCAAGGTCGTTCATTCATTCATGCACAGTAGCCTCGAGCCTAACCAGAAAGCACTGTGGCTCGGACCGTCGTTGACAAAAACAGTGACGGGGAATAATTTCGAAGCAGACATTACTGGAAGGAACAAAAAATCGGTAGAAGAAGACTAAGTGGAAGAAATGGCAATAGTATGAATGCAGATACGCCATTCACTACGACACGTTGCTATCTCGGTGAACGTTTTCTGAAAGCAATTTAAATGATCCCGGTAGCCAGAGGCGAGCAGCTGACACTCATTTACTCTACTCAGTGAAACAATCAGGGCGATCAGATTTCACTATCACGTTGGTGTAGTTATTCATCATTGTGGCTATCAAGGACAGCGACACACTAGTGGTTTGTGCTGACGATTAACCGTCATAAAACGGTGAGGGAAAAAGATGCCTACACCTTGTGAAATAAACGACCCAGCTATAAACGAAACTAAGGTTGCATTAGCAAAACAGCCTCCTTACGACTTACACTGTTCTACGTCATCGAGTGCACTTGTAACGTTTTCATTGTTTTGTGCCTCATTTCGCTAAACTCCCCACATCAGACCACATTGTACATTTAGGTTGGACGACAAAAAAAACAGTGATACAACACTTCCGAATAAACTCTGCCACGCACATGTACCAGTTTTTGCTACAACTCTGTCGACTGGCTGCCAGACCAAATAGTTCATAGTTAAATTTAATTCTATCACCACGGCTTCCCATCGTGAACTGCGCTTGTGTGGGTGAAGAATCCAATTTCCCAAAATAGTGCTTCATTTGACTTCGAAAGGTCCTAAATGATTATTGTTTAAAGTGATCTTTACAGGTGGCACAATCATGTGCCACTTCGCAATTCACGAACATTCCCAGTCTTCATACCAATTTCTGACACCTCGCCTATGCGTCCGTTTTTTAACTAGGGCCTCACTGTACAGTCTGGATCTTTGTCTGATTCGTTTTCTGATCTTGTTTTCCTATTGGTCACAAACTCTTCAAATAAGAACCAGTTTGTGACTGTGTTGTCCTCGGACTAAGCGGCATAGAAAGCTGTCTGAGAGCCAACCTTTTTCCTGTGTTCATGCGTTAGCCTCCGATGGTTGGGTTGGCGGGAGAGTTACGAATCAGTCGTGTGTACTCCGTAGTCTGTTTTTGGTGGGTTGTCAAGTCGGAGATGCGGGTGCTCCAACTCTCAGCAGAATACAGCGACGAGGATGCAAGGTACGTCCGAAAACCCACAGCCAGTGGGTCGGAGACAACGTGGGCGACCGGATGAACCGCCGCTCAGCTGGTTTGGACCCACGGACGAGGAACGGCAGGCAAAATGGAGCGTAAAATCTAACATTACAGGGTATTTGAGATACCAGCCGAGATATGAATCTACGGTGGGAGTTGGGAACCTCGGTCTTCAGACGCGGTTACTCATCCATCTAATTTTCACATAGAACCCATCAATTTATCAAAAGAACAGGTTGAAACAGAAAAATTCCCTGTTATAAACGGCACAGATGATAAACGTTTTGGAAGGTTTCCGGACACAAATAAGAGCTTTTGATATTCATGTGGTGGAGCATGGAGGATTTCTTCACCGAAGAGAAAAAGTGACGAACAACTGTTGTCGATAATTCATCACCAAATCAATGTAATCAGACCTTTTGTCCGCACGAACAGTTCGTGCATGCCCTGCAGATGCCGTGGCCAGTGGTCACACCATCAGTCTACATGCACAGTTAAAATCTAACTGACTTAATGGTGGATAAAACTCCGAACCACCTATCACTAACACTGGCAATTTCATCTCTGAATGACTAGTTTATTGAGGCTTGCATATTTTCAAACGCCCTACATGATCCAACGAAATGTTGTCAAACCTCCTTGTCTTGTGTAAACACTGTTTTAATTTTGCTGAGTCTATATGATTACATTGATCTGATGATGAATTACCGAAAACCATTGCTTGTCACGTTTTCTGTTCTATGATTTACTGGGGATTTTCGTGAGATTTTCCCACCGATTTAAGTCCAAAGATAAACAAAGTGAAGTGATTAAATTCGGCGGTTTTCAGAACCCTCGTGATGCAATTCGTTTGAACTTTGTTCACAACCACACACACCGATTAGACTATTCCTTCACCATTATCACTATGGTTCCATGGTGCCATACTGAGTTTGTGAAACTGCGGTTCCGTGAAGTGCACAGTAGAAAAGTGGGACGAATTACATTAATCTGTCTACTTTTCAAGAATGTATTCACTCAGTACCGTCTGAGACTTCGCCACTACTTGTCTGCTATCGTTTTCTAGCTTTCACTGCCGAAATAGTCCAAAAACCGACGGTTTAAACGCTATGAACACCGCTTCCCCACCCAAGGCAGTTGACAGCACTGAGCCAATAAGAGTGTGAGTTTTCTCATCATATTCAACTGTACCCTTTAAAAACCTATGTATCTGGCATCCAAGATGATGTAACATCAGTTCATAATGTAAATAAATAAATAAACAAATAAATGATTTCGAAATTTGCTTTACTCAGCATTCTGACACGTTTAATGACGGCAGTTTTCAGCATTATGTTTCGGCAAAAAATGTCTTGGTGCATTAAAAATGTCTAACACTTCAATATCCCCAAAGGATATAGTGCAAAAAAGTGACTACGTGAATTCAACAACAAAAGGTCAACTTATACTCACAGTTTGTTAAGGCATCAAGTGTGTTCTGTCGGTTTTCCTTAATAACATTAACCCTTTTGTTGTGTTCTTTCAAAAATAATGGCAAGCAGTCCATCAAATCATAAATGTGAACAACACGAGTCATTCGTAACATTAACAGCTGGTTGGGTGGCTTAATCTGTGTGAGTTCAATAGTGAACAAAATTTCCAAATCATCACACGTATTCTACCAAGTAACAGTTTCAAAAACGTCAGATGTTAATCTGCACAACTTCGGCTAGTCTTAAGTGGAATATTTGGGACAAAGCATTGACAATCTGAGAAAATTGACTCGGTAAAATGTTTCAAAAAATACCAAGACTTATTCATGTACAGGTTGCGAAATAATTAATGTTGAACACAATCACATCGTATTGCATACCTCAGTCAAGCAAACAGTTTAACAACTGCAATGTCGCGAACAAGATTTTCTTCATCATTAAGTTTAATACATCATATTTATATCGGAATTTTATACGATTTTGATGTATTTGTTCTGATGACAAATCATTGCAAACGAGCTTGTAAGTTACACTGTATATTCAATGAGTATCCATTGACTTTTTACGCAACTCAAAAAGTAGTTGACTGTTTAGCCTTCAGCCAGTTTGTTTTTATCTGTTCGAATCACAATAGCCAAATGTATCGGAGTCATCGGGCAGTGGCTGCCTCTCTATTTGAGTAGTCTCCAGCACCATACAAGTTAACGTGGTCGAGGGTTTGGATGTGGTAATTCGGTCGTATCTGATGTGAAGTCAGCGGAGCGGCACTTAGTAAAATTGAGAAGGTTGGTCAGTGTTCAAAACATGGTCTTTATAAAAATATACATCAGTGATAAACTCTAACAAAGTGAAAACTCGGGTCCGTGGTAGTTTTCCAGTTCCGACGGTTAGAAAGTCAGTGTGAATTTAAAACATTCCGACAGCTATGGATGGTGTTAAATGTAAAAGGTACCCTGAAACGTTTTGCATAAAATCAGTACGTGCCTATCTGTTTTTAACATCCTTAATGAGACAGTGTAGTTTTGTCGGCATTGTACTGGATGACGGCGGATTATAAGGTGTGACGTAAATTAAATTTCTTAAAGTGGATTCCCAAGTTTAGACGAAACAAGATCTACGTCAATAGTACCTTGTAATTTGTATGACAGTCGACGACCGATTACAACCATCGGACGTGTATAGGATTTCCATCCACTTGACAGGATAAGAAGGTCATGGGAGTACTGGGGTTTATTTTTCCAAAAACAATCTGACCTAAGCACTTCGGTAAATCTTGACAAAGCCATCTGTCACAGCTTCTGTTTGAATGCGAAATTAAAACAAAAGCGAGTGATTTTGTTTAAGTTTGTTAATAGACATGAATAGTAACTGTAGTCACGAATGCGTCATTCTTGATAACTGAAACTCTCCGTAATATTGACGTGTGTTAGCCGTTGAGGGGATAGCAGTAATTCTGTAAGTTATCAGCACAAGTCAGTTTTTCGTCCCTGTATGCATTGGAACGTTCAACCCTCCCCTCCAAATAAGTGCCACAGCTCAGGACAAATAAAGGGTGACTACACAATGATAACAATAATAGTATTACAGTACTCCACCCACAAGGTAATATTCAACAAAAATTTCCAGGTGTTAAACGCGTTTGGCAAAAAACGGCATCTTCTCCTTCGCAGCCTCAGAGCGACGAAAGAATCCCCTTCAACTCTAGCAAAGAAATAGTGTTGAAATCCTGCTCGTCAAATACTTAGAGCAAATAACGCATAATGCCAACCCACAACACTAGTTGGTCTAACCTCATTTTGCTGTTACTGTATCCGTCGGATAATCATAGTGAAAATTATCACATTGACTAGTCCATCAGCTGCCTCGTGTGTAGAAAATCTTTCGGCTGGTGTCTGTGTGAGTCATCGTGAATGACAGGACAGATAATGTCAGAATGACTACTGCATACCTTAGAAGCATGCATCCATTCAACTTTTTTGACAAACGCATAGCTGATTTGTTCCGGTTCTATGATTTGGCGGTAGATATAATTTTAAAGTTTTCAGTTACAGCCGCTTTATTTAATAATGTTACTTATATCCAACTGCCTACATTCTGGAGCAGTCACTCTTGTTCCGTGAATTTTTGGGGCTAGAAAACTAGTTAATAATGAGTAAGAGGAGTAGGCCAAACATTGTAGTGGCTTGGTGTGAACAGTACCCAGTATGGGGAACTCGATTAACCGGACGTAAATGCTTTCTCCCTGCTTGTTCTTTGGTGAGATGTTCTGTCTGGGTCATAAGATCGCAATTTCGATAGTGTCATTTATGCGGAAAGTATTCTAATGTTCAAATCGTTCAACAGCGAGGGGTTCCTCCTAGTAGGGACACTGATTAACTCCCAAATTAGCTCATCTATGTAGCCAAGGTGCTAGCTAAGATGTTTTTAATGAAATTCACACATATCACGCGTAGTTTTAAGACTTACCTGGGAATCCAGAGGGCAATCGAATGAGGCTTGTGCACTATCTGTTCCAATCAGCGCTCGTTCTCGTGAATCCAAGGGCACGCAGTCTGAATCAACATCGGACGAATCAATTGGTTCCAAGACAGCGTCATCCATTTCTATAGGGCTCAACGATACACGTCCTCTTCGTCTCATGTTAACCTTCTCACAGCTGAAGTGTAGGAAAATGTCATTTGGTTTTGAGGCGGGCAACCCAAAATGTTTTGTGGTTCTTCAGAGGATGGTCGCAGGATAAAAGTTAGTTTTTGTTTGGAAAGCAGCATACTAACACGCTACCGAAGTAACCAAGGGCTGATACAAATAAGAAAATTGGAGACTGTAACTTCAATTTGCATAGCCTACTGAACTAGCATCTTTGATTTCAACAAATTCTGTTAACTTAAGCACAGCGATAGCACCTGTGACAGGTACGTCAGCTGCAGCCGTGACAATGGTGAAAATATTTGCGCACATGCATCGGGAACTTCTCTCTTGTTTTTATATATTTATAAGCAGAGGTGGCGTATGTAAACCTAGGCAACTGTCGTACACTGACCCAATCCGCAGGCTACAAAGAACAGTTGCCACTGATGATAAACACCGAATGGTTTCGATTAGTTGAATTAAATCAACAAACGTGAAGAAATATGAGCTCAATTCTCGACCTGGAGCATCAAATCAAATGTCCCAGCCTAACAGAAACACGCTTCAAGTAAACAGTGCAGGGATTAAGTTTATACCGTTCTGTTCACAAAACAGTGGGCAAATTACATTCAATAACCCATATGCTTTCTAAACTACACTAAATTTTTGCGCATAAAGAGGTTGCATTCAATCCCGCTATACAATTAACCTCTTCGGCAATACAATGTCTTCATTGCATGCAAAATTAGACTGGCCAGATAACGTCATCCGAAACAAGCGAAACAGCAATAAGCCTGAAGTAAATAACTGGAAATTGGTAGCCATTGACAAAATGAATCCATTCAGTTTGACCGAATAAGAGTGCCTAACGTTTTATCTATTTTCAGTTCAGACAGACATGATGAAGTAAGAAAGACTATCAGTTAGCACCAAAAATATCCAATTCCCTTTTATATCACGTTTGCAGGTCGTTTTCGGTTCAGTGGCTCGTTGTACTGAGTGCACGCAGAAGGAGGATGGTTGGTTGCAAATCTGTAGTCTCTGAAATACGCTAGTAAATACGATATTGCGGTGTTTTTGATTTTTCGACAAGCGCTATGCAACAGTTTTCTCAGGCATGATCGTTGGGTTGTATAACCCCAGAGCTAGTTTCTGTGGACAGGAGAGAATCTTCTGTCTGTTGCATGTTCGGGTCACTTCGGACTCACCAATTGTTGGAACTGATCCATCAAAATAAAACCCTATCAGTTATCACTATCGACAATCGATCGACAATGAAAAGCCAAATTTCAGCGCGTTGACTTTGTGTATTATTACCGACCCTGGAAAATAGAGAGTACAGAGAGACACGTCATGCTAACGAGACACGGGGCGAGTTGTGATTTTAGCCCCAGGCCGGATTTTACAGAATGTGTAGCTTGACTGGAACAAAAGTAGGTACAAAACCAAAATCATAGAAAATGTACAGATGGATGCGACTATCAACATATCATTTATTATAGTCGCTACATGTCTTGCCTTGCTCAAAGACGCCAAACAGCTAGGCAAGCCCTTTAGTTTGTTCACCATCAAGTTGTCTGAATAATGTACCGTCCTCGAGGGCCGGAAACTGGCTAACCTAAAATTTTGTGCACATATTGGTTAACTTAATATTCCTAACAGCCAAAAATCAGCCTCTGTTACTTTTAGGGTATCCAGAGTGCTGAGGACTCTTGTACAAGAAGCATTCCTCAATTATTTCTCTGACGCAAACTTCCTGTGCAATACCCGACATAGTATTTATGTGAAAAACCATCTGTTGGCCAGTGGCTAATGATAGCGGTCAGTTGATAAGGGCGTGGGGACGTGTTGCTTACCTGGATTGCACAGGACGTTTGGTAAACCGTAACCTGCTACTTGACAAACTCTACCGCTCAATTCTTCGATGGTTCTATTCCTAGTTCACCAGTTATTGTTACTTGGCTCAAGTTAATTTTTTCTACCTTCGGTCCAAGTGAAGCTTCAGTGAAACTTAACAGAACCAGGTTTCTGAAATTACCCACAATATCACTCGTTGTTTTCTGTTATTGATGTTAATCTACGGAATTTCATCAAAACTGCTGATGACCCTGCTCTACCACAAAGTGATTGTAACCCAAATTTTTCGGTCTCAGGAAAACTTTTGAGTTCAGCGGTTGTAAGCGTAAGATGGAATAACTTTGGCACGTGGCCAACAATTGCAATGTCCTAATGGTACTAGTCCCCAATCTATGTCTATAGACTGAGAACCAACGGTACCTCTATCCAGTAAGCTGCACGGCTCACCAAATCATGAAGCTAGTGTCTGGAAAGTCCATGAGATACGAGAAACCAACAAAAAGTTCCCGGCTAATTCAGCCCAGAGATTTTTAAGCCTTGCTGTAACACTTTCATTCAACCTTATATCAAGGACAATAACGCAAGTTGTCCCTAAATTTCTACAAGGATAAGCCGTAGAGATCTGACGACATTCTAGGTCTGCCACCGTACCGTGAGCAAAATATTTCTGGGAATACAAATTCGCATGATACACTCAGTAATGAGTATTGTGTAATCCTTTGTGAATTCGAAGCCAAGAGTGAGTTTTGACCATATTATGCTTCAGTAGAAAGCAAAGCTATATTTGTGACCTGTTGGCCAACTCTTTCATCTATATTCATTGGCCACTGGCTCGTTTGATCTCATTGGGTGTTTTAGGCGATTCTTATACGGTAAACGGTTGCGAAGTAGTCTTCGCACATGATCACGCCAATCAACCCATATTGTTATTTGATTGCTGCCTTGTAAAGTTGTTGGCGAGATCACAAGGCTTCATCGATTAGTTTGGGATTGATTCCGTCGGCATCAACAACCGTAATCAGCTAACATTAATGTAGGGACTTCTGTGTGCTGTCCATATGACGCATGTAGCGGTGTTAAATTTTTTGTAAACCTGTTTGTTTCAGCTTTCTTTTAGTTTGATGTCTGACGGGGCTACGTTTTGACTGCTTTTCAGGAAAGGCGTCCAAAGTGTTAGTGGTTGAGAGTCGAGAGCATATCCACTTATCCACTAAAATTGGTGAGCCCGTAAATTTCTGACGTTCCGCATCAATCGTCGCTTACAACCTGGTGAGTTGGTTCCTTTGTATATTTGTATATTTGTTGTCTTCGTTGACGCACACGTGGCCAGTTGCCTTCCTCTGTTTGTGTATACGTCCGTCATATTAGCATTCATATATTTCCTCAATTCCGCTTTCCTAGTTATCACTTATATCTGAACCACGTGATCACTACTCAACGTCCGAAGTCCTATTTAAGCACGTTGACAGCTTCCGCGTTGGCGTTCCTTCAGTCTTTTGAAAATGACCCTCTTTGGTTTGGTTACTTGTAAGAAAAACTGTTCAACAACGGAATTTTGTCTGATCAAACAACATTTTGCCAGTTGTTAGTCGGGCTTTCGAGCGAAGTGACCTCTTAGCATCGCGATGTTATAGTAACCCAACTAATAGAGCACAAGCACGAGACCCTGAGAAAAGCAGTTATTAATTGGACGAAATTCACTGAAGAGACCCGAGTACAGAAAAAGTTCCATGACCTTCAGCTAGGTGACAAAAGCCCTACAATGCTGCTAGCAGAAATGCAACAACTCATTGGCGACTCTTACATGGACGGAGTTCTCCTCCGGGAACTCTGACTTTAAAGACTGCCAGAAGCCACTGAAGAAATAGTTTCCGTCGCTTGTTCACAAACCCTTGTCGAGATAGCAAAAATGGTTGATCAAATATTGGAGCGTTTTCAACCAACACTTGGTTGCTTGAGTGTACCACATTCTCTGCCAATTTCTGAAGTAGGCACGCGCAGCCCCGATAACGTGAATACCTCAAAACAAAGTTCTACCAGAAATTCAGGCCCAGAGGACAGAAATCGCAGCTTTTCAATGTGGCTTGAATGAACCTTCTCCGAGTCGTTCTTCAGGCCTCCGACATAGAATATCACCCGGCCGACACACACCGCGTTGAAACTCTGAATTATGGCAACATGAACGTTTCGGTAACCGGGCCAAACGGTGCACCAAACCCTGCACCTACGCCTAACCAGGGCGATGCACACTAAGCATCTGGCCTAGTTTAATATTTACGGGTCAACAAATCTGGAAGCTCTGGTTTTATTAGCCTTCTGTCGGACATCTTTCCAACGGTGTAGCTTTTACAGTAGTGAGCAGCACGGTACACACCTCGGATTAAATTTCCTCACAACTCGAACCGTTAACGCTTGTCACAGCACCATTCCTCGATAGGTTATCCCCGCACGAGATCAGGCATCTCAACACTCATTCATCGGTTTCTGACACGGAACGTTTATTAGACGTTTCAGTGTGTTTCTGATGTTATTTCCGCCATAACATTATCAAAATCTAAGACCGACTTAGAGACAATCTCCGTCGCTCATCCATACGAGTGTAGTTTCAGCCACGGCACATCTCAGGTGGTATCGGTTTATGCAACGTCGTAAGCACTATATAACGTCCATACCACAAAAGGAACACGACTAGCATTAATGTACTCGCCGCAAGATCACATCTGTGTTTTCATCGGCGCGCTGTCACCTCACATCTCTATCACTCATTTGTTTTTGCAACACCATGTCAAATGCTTTGTTAGGCCATATGAAATGGTTTGCGAACGTTTGCAAGGAATCACTCACCTTGTTTGTGCTACCTATGGATACTTCTAGGCCAACAGCGTTTCACAACGGGCGATTTCGCGAATATCACTAACAGCGCCAAACCTACGCTATCTATTTCATTTCAGTTCATCTGACATCCACTCGCACGATCTGCCTGAGGATACTTGACAGGTTAGACACCATGTACTATTCCTTGGCATTCTTCTGAACCAGGTTTATTCACCTGCTAACCTTTTCCTTTTTTGAGTCGCTCAACTGTAGAGAGGTTGAAAAAAAGAAGAGAAAACCAAAGGCAGTGACACTCAAAGTTACAGTGTCTATGAAATGTCAGTTGTGAACTTATTCAGTCCGCCGCATATGTTAACATGGTGGGTTTTCTTCGTCCGCCCGGCTAGCGGGTACTTCACTGTGTTTTCTCTCTCTTCTAGACGAACCGAGCATGGACAGACAACTCTCAGCTACCTATCGTACAGCATTGGACACACTTATTCCTTTATTCTCTCAAGAGTTTCTGAGGTTGGGCAGTCCGCTGTAATAGAAACGCACCGGAAACTAAATAACATGAATAAACGATTCATACCAGCGCAGCAACTGTTTTCGATCAACCCCGTCCACCGCCAAAATTTGTCATTCTCTATCACGTGCGACCATCATTTTTGTGCATCATCCTGTAACTGTAATCAGTCTAAAAGACACGGTACGTGATTTTTCCTCCCTCTTGGCAGTAACGAAGGTCCGTGTAATACCTACTGGCCTTCTGGGATGCAGCTATGTAGCGAACGTGATAAACAATATTGTGATAGTCGCATCCATCCGTACTTTGTTTGATGATTTTGGTTTTCCATCCACTTTTTTTAGTTAAGCTAACCATTTTTTAAAATCCGTCTCAGGGCTAAAATTCCAATTCACTCCGTGCCTCGTTAGCCTGGCGTGTTTCTTTGTACACTATTTTACAGGGTCGGTAATGATACATGTGGGTTAACGCTCTCATTCTTTGCCTCTTATTGTCGATTTATCACTCACAGGGTTTCGTTTTGTTGGATCAACACATTTAAATTAGCTCTCCATTTGGTATGTTTGCAGTTTTTCCCGCCTCTCACCTCCACGCCAAACACCTACGCAAAAGAAACAAAAAACAGTCTTGACGGCTTACACAGAACCACGTACAATATTCTTACACGTGTAAGAATATAAGTGTTGTACAACACTTATATATAAGAACTGCTGCAGCCGTTGAAATTTGCAAAATTCACTGCTTCGAAAAGTTCCCGCAATGACATAATGGTTATTTGAAGAAGGATCAAGTGGTCAGAGGTTCACAGGCGTTATATCACGAGTCAGCACAAAACCGTGTCACTGAATAATCAAACTGCCTTTTGAAAACGCCCTAATTTACGTTGTTATGGTATTTTGACAGCTGTGTATTTAAACTTTTGTGATTCTTTGCTTCAAAATTAGGAATGATTATCCTAAAACGTATGTAGGCGCTTCGGACGTCGAATTTTGTATTCTCGAATAAGTTAGTATAATGACGGTCCCATGTGGCACACTATTTGCCGAGATATGCCGGTATTCCGCGGGTTTCGGCGGGCTCTAAGGAAAATCTTGAAAACAAGTATTTCATGAAATAATTTCTTCAGAATCAAACTTGTATCAACTTTACATTAAAATCTCGATCATTGTTTCCAGCAAATCCAGTGACAATTGGTTGAATGAGATTTTAAATTGAGACATCTTTCATTCCCAATCTGTCGATGAAAATTACACGCAGGGAGTGAAGTCTGCCGTTATACAGCGATAAAATGAGAAATCATTGAGCGCTGCACGATATCTCCGTGGTATCGCTCAGGAATGTGAAAGTCATCGTTTTCAATGACAGAAATCATTAGGAGTTAAAAAGATTTGTTTTAGTCGACCGTAAATCAGTTCGCCCTTCATTTGACGCCGAGATCGAAATTAGCGATGGTAGGTTTTGTGACGGTATAAATGTAGTATCTTGTGAAGAATTTTCTCACGTGTGAATATTATATGACCGATTTTATTTTATATTCCATTTCAGGTTATGGATTATTCACAGGGCTTCAAAGTCATCCTTGAGGATTGCGAATTTGCTAGCTCCAGCGACTTAAAAAGTTTCTTAGATAGGTACATGGTGGTACACAATGTTCTGTATGTGCTTGATCCAAGCAAGAAATCAGGCAGTGGACGCTTGAAACATGATCATATGAGTGTGATTGCCGTTGAGCTTACCTGTTAGAAGGCGTTCCGTTTTATAAAACACAAGCGACGAAAGAGCGAGAACCGTGGAGTACGACGTGTTTAGTGACTTCACTTCAAATACTCCCCATTGCACAGTTCGCGCGATACGCGCTGCCAATCACGCTTTAACATGGTTGAGAGAATTACCGTGTTGGTTGTTAGCTCTATCACGTTGGAGCACAACCACGCCCTAACTGCCGTGCTGTACCATGCACATCCAAGGATTCGCCGGCTCACAGACAGTGAAGTGAACAACTCTGGACATCTTTTTGAGTACAATACGCCAACTGCTGAGCTGACGCACTATGCTGCGGATGTTTTCGGCAGGTATATAACTACCATGGTTATTTGCAACATCTGTCATCTGTCGAAACCGCCAGTGATAAGTAAGTGGGTTAGTGTGCAATAATGTAGCAGAAAATCTGCCACAAATCCTGGATCATATAGAGAAAACGGCGTGCTGCGTGTCATCAGAGACGACAACGATAGGTATACGCACATATGCTTCGCACGCAGAGAGCAAGTGCAGTTATTCAGACGGTTCCCTGACGTGGTAAACGTCAATGCCACTCCTGGGACCAACCGCCACAAGTGGGTCCTCCATCACCCCGCCGTTGTAGCCTAAAGCTGTATCAGTTCCTCGTTACAGACCGCATGGGCTATGGACGACTCATAACGTACGCCTATGTACGAAGTGAGAAATACGCATCCCTGCCTCATTTGTTCGAAACATTCCGGGAGGTTATGGGGGAACACACGTGTCAGAACGTTTGTGATGGATAAAATGGCGGCCCAAATGCGAGCAGCACGAGTGGTCTTTGGGTACGACGTTATGTCATGCTCCTTCCATGTTCGGGATGCTGTGAGGAAACGTGTAAGTTGTTGTAATAAACCTTATAATCACCATCCAGACGAATTCATTCAGAAGCCGGTGTTTGCTTCAACGCATGGCTACTTGCAATAACTTTGAAGAGTGAGTGATCACCTTTGTCTATTCATTTCGCAGGTTCAACCGGGATGTTGCGATAATCCGGCGAACAGACCCCAGCTTCATGAACTCTCTCTTGTGCAACTGGCTATATATGAAGCCGAAGTGGGCCATCCATGCACGGTCGGATGTTGTCCATTTTGGAAATCGAACAAACAACCGTCTGGAGAATGCGAATGGGAGATGAAAGAAGCGTACACATCCCAGAGATCACTTAGTCACTGCCACTATTAAAATTTGGTCCAACAGCGAGTCAGTGTGTCCAACCATAGGTCGTGGCGTTGTGACTATAAGGTGCAGGTAGGCTGACCATCGAGCATAGACGTCAGTGTGTCTAACCATAGGTCGTGACGTTGTGACTATGGGGTGCAGGTAGGCTGACCGTCAAGCATAGACGTCAGTGTGTCCAACCATAGGTCGTGACGTTGTGACTATAGGGTGCAGGTGGGCTGACCGTCGAGCATAGACGTCACTGTTTCCAACTATATTTCGTGACGTAGGCTGACCGTCGAACGTTTACCCCTGAATGGCTTCATGCACTACAGAACTTCACTTTTCGTTGAACCTCTTTACTTTCTTGAAGACTCGTGAAATTCTATCTTCTTGGTGACCAGGTAACTGAAGAATTTTATCTAGTTTATTGTTTACCTTAAGACCAAAGCAGATTACGCCGATTACGGTGAGCAATATCTACTCTGAGCAGATCACGCCGGGTTTCGTCCGCATTATGTCTAGAAGTCATCAGCTGCGGCCTCATCTACTTACCCACGACGCCTCCAATTTTCAGAGGTTTCCAATCGCATATGGTGATGATCATTATGACCCAAACTTATCAACTGTCGGCACCTATTTCAAGGAATATTGAATGAAAATTATTTGAAAAAAGGCCTACAACTCATACGGTGCATGTTTATTAATCATTTGTTTCTTATTCCCTCTATCAACCAGATCGCAAAACTTCAGCTATCTCGTCAACATATTTCGCTGTTAATTTAGCGCAAATCCTTGGCGTCCTCGATAAACGTCGTTCACGCATTAAAACAAACAAAGTCCCACAGTATGATAGACATATTTCATACTTTCCTAAATATTCCGTGCACAATCACTCCCATTATATTCCAAACTCATATATTAACGGTAAACTAACGACAGCATACACCACCTGCGGGTAAATTTCAGCCAATCTGTCGAGCTCGCTGAGATAAGTGTGATGGAAGTTGGGCGGTTTTGCTCTCACTCGACAGTACGCGATAAATTAGAAGTTGATGTACATCGTCCTTTGTCATGTACGAAGAGTTCTTCCAGATGGTTCTCTTAATTTTGTTGTATTATAGCTATTTACGGATATATGGGACTTCAAACACACCCACGAAATTGTATTATCACGATTCATTTTCAAATTTAGTGCAAGTTCATGAGGTGAAGTTCAGGTCGCCCAGTATAAACTGAAGAATGCCTGTAATATTACTGTAATATCTGTGAATTGATGGTGATGAAGGTAGTCCAAGGTAATATCTGATGTCCCATTCTCGACTGTATATTTCATTACAGATGCCATCTCCAGTCAACAGAGTTACGCCGATATTACCGCCGGAGAACTTCTCGTGCACATGCGATGTTGGTTCTGGAATGCTCACGACCGAGCCGGCGGCCGCATGAAACGTACTGTGATGCATTTCAAACCGAAAAATGTAGACTTGGACACTGATTAACAGAGTGGGTGTTCTTGCTTATGCCACTTGGATAAATAAACACTTCATCGAAAGAACTGCCAATAATGGGTTGTACTGTGAACGTGGAAAGTGCTGTAACATGCATGCGACGCACATCCGCCTATCAGCATGAGGTTGTTGTGAACCCTCACAAATAGTGAGTTAATTTGCTTCAATAAGTCACCGATAGTTTGGGAACTCTTTCCTGTGTTATTCACTTTTGTATACACACTTGCTGCAGTGTGAATGCTGCCTTCCGTTTACTACATAATCCCCTGCATTCCTCTCTGCAGGTTTCCCAAGTGAGCTACGAAGGGTGGGGCAGTGGTTCCAACGTCGATGGGAAAATCTCGTGAACATATGTATAACAAACTGTATGGTTGCTGATGTACTTTTGTAAACTGTTCAAAAAGGTTTCCACGTATGCCGATGTTCCGCGATATACATCTTGGGCGGCGTCAGAAGTCCTCGAGTACGTAACTGAGATGGCGGGAAATCCTGGTCTCTCTGCCTGCCGTTCATCCGCCTTCAGCCCACCGTTAATGATGAGGGCTTACGCGCAGCCTGCACCATTTTGATACTTGGGGTGATTCTTAAGAATATTATACGGGTAACGGCCATCTGGGAAATATTTCGGGTAGCTTGTTGAAGGTCAAATTAGTGGAATGCCAAATTTCTTAAACAAAGTGACGTGGACGCTTCACGCCTCTAAACTGCTGCTGCACGAAAAATCAGATGTTTCACATGCGCTAGAAGCAATTCAGCGGTAAATGCACGGGTTCGAGGCAGAGGCACCAGGTACCAGGACCGCGACCGTTCTCTGTATTGGGTGCCAAATTGGAGTCAGTCTATTTCTAATACGGAAACCGAAAACAGGATGTAGGACTGATCTTGGGGGTGAAAGTGAACACCAGAAATAGAACAAGACGAACGGCACAGAAGAACTCCTTTAACAAATGAGAATCAAGCAATGCTTTGGAGCGCTCTCCAGAAGCCTCACTGACAGCCTCAGAAGGAAGGCTGTTTCAATGTTTAATATTCTTATGGGAAGAGAACTGCTGCCTAAGGAAGGTTGAGGGGCGAAGCTTGAATATCGTTCTATTCTGTTGTCGCTGGCGGCTATCATTCGTTACATTGTACAACTGTTCAACGGGACTCACACTAAGGAAGTGTGTTAGAATTAAACTGCCGCTGAGTCGTCAAAGTTCGGCTTAGTGAGAATCCAGAATTTCAAATCGAGACATACGCGACACTTCTTGGGCCCGTTACTAGTTTGGCGGCCGTACGCTGAACAAAGTCAACATCTTATACATCTTTCCCCAAGCGGGTACACAATACCCGATCAACATGATCCAATAAGGGTCCCATATCGACCCTGTAAGGCGTTTGAAACGCCGTCTTATCGGTGCCTGAAAAAATGCGCTTTATCATCCTAGGAGCGGCAAATCCTCTTAATGCCGCCAACTCGGTATGATGTGCGAAGGATAAGTTAGATGACAGCCAGATTCCAAAAAATTTTCCACATCGATTTTCGAGTTAACTACGGTGCTGAACGCACCATGACTGACAGAGGCATTGCCAGAACTTCCGATGAGTGACGTGTGCAGTTATTTGCAACTTATTGGAAGAAGCAAATCGTCCGATTAGCGCTTAATCGCACCAAGATCAGTCTGCACAGCACTGGGATCATTGAAACTTCATATGTTCAGTTTGGCGGCGACGCGAAGGTCGGTGCTATAAAGATTGTGCGGACTATTTTTGATATAAATAAGAAATAGCAGAGTACCTGGGACTGACACTTGATTCAAAGGAGATGGCATCTGTTATGAGAATATTGTATTTGCAAGAATGCTAGTTGCAGACCGTGGTGTCTCTAGTTATTCTAGGTGGAATAATCATTCCACCACATATTCCGGTTTAGTGGCTTGGTACATGGTGTAGAAATCAAAATCGCCGAAATTCGTGTCATGGACTAACAGTTGTTTGTTTTAACTGGCTGTCACTTGATAACGTACCTTTTTCAAACATCGGTATCGTGAAAGCTTGTATTGTGCCGCCATCTTGTTTGACCACATAAACTTTCTTCCCATTTATTCAGGTCCTGAACAGGCGGGCTGGCCGCATCTATGCACGGGGCCGAGGAAGATGGACAACCAGAGCCCAAGGTCAGCGGTCAGCGGAAAGAAGGCCGCTGCCAATTGGTGGTTTGTTTCCGGACCGTGGGGTCTCCATAAATATGGACAACGACTCGGTGTGAACTGAATGTTCTTTGGCATCTCTGCAGTACTAATACGAGCTCCTCGATGCCTTGTGACATTTCTTATTTCTGTGAGGTAGAATCTAGTGTGCTTCGATTAGGAACGTTGAACATTGTGTGTTTCCATCAGGGCAGAAAGAAGACATATATTGCGATATGTTAACATTTCACCTACTCTCATCAGTCGCAAACGTAAAACAAGTCAGTCATATACATCAGATATTCAACGACACACAGAGACTAGACAAACATAAAAGCACAACACTTATTATGTAATCATGACCATGGCAACCCGACCGGTTGTTTCAACCACTTCTGTGCACATATCGTCGGTTTGTAAGTTCGAATGAGAATCGCTTCGCAGAAAGCTGGTAACTTCGGATTTTGGTTGCGCAACAATATCTTGAATGAGTTTACTGGGTCAACTTGATGACCTGTTGTCATGAGATGTTTAGCAATCGATGACGTTGGATTTCGAGCAGTCAATGCGTCAAGTTGGGACTGGTGCATCACCTGATGTTTCAATCACTTCGGGATGTGTTCAACGACTCGCTGTGATAGTTGTCGGTCTGTTCTGCCTATGTAAACGTCACCGCAACTGCAAGTGAACTGGTATACAACATGGGAGTCAGAACAGTTTGACAGACTACATTTGAGTTTGCGGAGAACTGGTCCACTAGTGGTATGAATTTTGTGCAACTGAGCAGACGTTTACGTTCTAGCCGAAGCAGATTTCAATTTGTGCTTCATGTCGTTGGATAGATGATCGTCCCAAAATGGCAAGAATAGGCGAACATCCTCCTTTTGAACCGTCACTACAGGCTCAGTGCTCTTCTTCACCGTATTATGTGCATCAACGAATTTTCCGAGGTATCCATTTTTTAGTAAAGTTCGCCCCAACAACTCCCGTTCTGTCTTCAGAGTGTCTGGAGTACAAATACGTTTAGTCATCTAAAACAGTGTCTCAACTATACCCCGTTTGTATGCAATATGAGCAAAACTAGTAAACTGCAAATATTGACCCCCTCAAGTTGCTTTGCGGTGAACTGAGCGCTGAAACGTACCACCCGCACGACTAGTAATAAGTGTTTCCAAAAAGGCCAGTTATTATTGCGTGCTAGTGCATATCCCGTTTTTACCATTTGATCACTCAAATTTACGTACTGTTCTTTGTCATATTTACTTGCTTCGAGACCTTTTGAACATTACCAATTGATAAAAGTTGAATATCATATAGTAATGCCCGCTAAGTCAGCCACTCTTCAAAAATTGCCAGTCGTCAAGTCATCAACCCTGCGCAAAAAATGCATGTTGACTGTGAAGAAAGGTGTAAAATCTTCTGGTTGTTCAGCCAACATCTGCCCCACTTCTGTTATCGCAGAGGAGATCGAGGCCGCTGCCAAAACGGCAGTCTCAACAGCAAATCTTAGCACATCACACGAAAGGCACAATACCAAACCATGTTCGGTTCCCATTACCAATATATTCGTAGAACAGGCTAAAAAATTGAGGGAATTAGAGGCTGGAATAGCAAAACTACACAGTAGGAACGAGGAGCTTGCCGAACTTTTGCACAAACTAGATCCGATATTGTGTATTATAGATGCCTCAAGTAACATCCGCCATCAGACCACCTTTAGCCACAAAGATCTCGTAGCCGCCGGAACGCTTATTGATACTGTAGCTACGGAATTGCACAAGCGGTTACGCTGCGCAAGCAAGGTGGTGGTGTTTAACGTACCTGACAGAATACCTCTGATGACGGTGAAAAGGATCTTACTCAAAGCCAGTAAGATGGAAGAACAAGAGTGCTACTGTTTAAGACTGCGCAAGAAAGTACAGCAGAAGCACTGTCCATTGTTGCTACAGTTCACAAGTGAACTTGTAGCGAACGAATTTGTCAGAAGACAAGAGCAAATCAGGCGTGGCACAAATTTTAAGTCCATAAAAGTCTTTGGTGACAAGACGCCACTCCAGAGGGAAATATTGCGAGCCAATATTTCCCGAGAAAAAACCACAGTCAACAATCTCATTGATCTGACTGTAGATCTCGATTGCTCCACGAGTTCTGTGAACCCGCAAGTTACAGCTGGAAACGCCGTTGCGTCGCCGGTCTAGACGAACACTGGAAAACAAACCACGTCCAGCTCGGATAATGCCAGGCGCGTTCAAGTTACCACAACGAAACCCACGGCTACTGCTTAGAACCTATCCCCCAACGCTCAACGTCTCTCTCTGTCAACCGTGGCCTTGACTAGAAAAAGTCCTAGAACTAAGGCATCCATAGTTCATCAGAACACTAGGAGAAGCAGCTTAACTGCTCCTGATAATGACGCGGCTGTTCGAGCGGGGACATCCACTTCTCATCAGATGAATCTCTCTCCGTTATATGGAGTATTCGAAAATACCAACAGAAAATCCAAAGCACCTGAACGATGTTCTAAAGCAAAACTAAGACTTGTAAGGTGTTCACAAGTGAACAGTATTTCGGATTTGCAATATAAGGATAAACCAGAGGAACTCAACAGGAATCAGGGATTTGGTTTTAAAATTCACTATTCTAGGGGTTACGGTTACAATCCATTATCCAATGGCTCCGTAGTAACTCATCCTCCTACCGAAAATAGGATTGCTACTAGGAACCAGGTTCCCAATATTTATACCTCAGCAAGTACGTCACTACCTGAATATGTCAACAACACAAATATCCGCCAAACCAGTCCTTTTTTAGTGCATCCCCCGATATTTCATCAACCGCCACCTGGCCCCCCTCCATGAGTCCCACACTGTCATCCCTCCATAATCGCACTCTTCAAGCATTTCCTATGGTGGAGCCAAACTATTACGACATCCACTCAAATATGAGCAGAAACTCGGTACATCCCCTAGATCAGGCCTTACAATTTGGCATTCCGCAACCCACTGCCCCATCTCTCATGAAGTTCTTTAGCAGTTTATCTGCTGTATCTGACAAAAAGAATTTCGTAAGTTCATTACTTATGAACGCAAGATCATTGGTTAGTAAGATACACAATTTCAAACTATTTGTCTTTATATTTAATCCCAATAGCATCCTCGTAACTGAGACGTGGTGTTCTCCTGACATCGCAGATAGTCATATGAGCACCGTAGGATATCGCATGTTCCGCAGGCATCGTCTCATAGGACGAGGAGGTGGATGCATCATTCACGTAAAATAGAACTTTTCCGCAGTAACACTTGATGATTCTATACTTCATAAACTCGAGGACTCTCT